>REGL01001800.1:44738-63197 GCA_004194395.1 Aurelia aurita complex sp. Pacific
AGACGTCAAAACAATAAAATATGGCTGAGAAAGGCTGCCAAAGTCAAGGAAAGGATGTTTATGGCATTTCGAGGTAGGCAAAGAACCTAATTTATTCCAATCCAAACCAATTGTGTCCTACCTCTCATGGCAAAAGCACAAATTACCAGAAATTGAAACCATTTCAAGACTTTACGTTAAGACTTTTATGTTAGTATTAGAATTTGGTTTTGTTATCTGGTACTAAACATCTGTTACGACGATTTTCATTTCAGTTCATGGGTGCCGGGAAATTCAGTAAAATTGGTTCGCTTTCAACCAATAGAATGAACAGTATCAAGCGAATGAGAACATGGACAATGGATAAAGAGATTTTCGTTGGTATTTTGTCAGTTACAACTTTGAAAATTCCTCAAACAACATTGACAACGCTGAAAATTTTCAGAGCAGTTAAAACAGGTAATCATTCTTTGAATGGCCATGAAAATCCATTGCTACAACATAATTGGACATCCAGAAACAGTCTAATTCCTTTTTTTCCTGATAAATTTACCTGATATATAACGTACGACAAACTTTATTTTATTGTTATATGCACTTGTTGAATTGTAAGCACCATAGATGCAGTTGGGGCTAGACGACTTTATCCTTTCCCGCTGTATATGGTGCAAATAAAGTAAGTTGTTTTTCTTAGATTTGTTTTGGTTGATGATAAAAAATCCATTATCCCTGAACATTAGCAGCAAACAGATATGGTCCTGGAGTTGAGTTAAATTCACAATTGAAGCGTGATTCTTGACAAACTCCTAAAAAACCGTGAAGCGTGGCAATGTGACTAAGTTAGAAAATACCTATTCAACGTTGCCGTCCGCACTGCATTGAACAAAAAAATGGCATCAAGTGTGAATTAAGCTTTAGCCATTATTGTTTGAGAGAGCATCTCATACTGCATATTTATTTGCATTTGCACCTTGATGAATCGGCCGTAGAATCCTCTTTTATCAAGATCTTGCTTGTATCGAATAGCTCTGTTTCAAAGGAAAGTAATAGAGCTGTGATTATAGAATATAGCTCTGAAAACAGCGTTAAGTACAGGGTGTCCCAAAACAATGTGCCTCGTTTGTGTGGCTGCTGTGGAGGATCTGTAGTTTTGATTGTCTCGATTTTTACACAGTTGCATAGGTCAGGCTTCAACTTAGAGTTTGAGACTTTGTTTGAGTCAATCTGACAAGTGGTTGCTGATTTGTGGCAGAGCAAGGCAAAATATGTAGTTGCTTCCAAAGCAGCGCTTCTCTTGTTCTCAAGCAATATCACCATTTAGTGAATTTTCAAAGAAAGGGTTCTAGCATTAAATTTAACATTCTAAATGTTTTTAGCAGGTTACTAATGTTGTTTAACCGTAAGGCAACACTATTAGCCTACTTTCCTCCGCCGATTTCTAGTTCCTTAGCTCATGGTTCCTGGTTCCTGGTTTCGTATTTTTGTAGTCCATGGTTCCGTGGTCCGTAATTTTAGAAAAATTTGGATACAACGCTGGAACGAGCGAGAACGAACATAGGAATCATTCGTCGTACATAGCCGATTGCTTGTGGCCCATGGCGGAGATTTCCAGGATTTTTTTAAAGCAATCTACTCTCCAGATGTTTGGGTGTACAAGTTTGGATGCCCGTTAAAATATCTCCAGGATTGGCGGAGTTATGGCCACAAACAAACCGATAAGGCACTGAACCTTGAACAATAGAAATTCTGGCCGGGAGACAATTGTAATGACAATAGTGAATATTGTAAGAATGATCCAAAAACGCCAAAATCTGCATTTTCAATTGTTCTTGCTATTGTCTTTCGCTAACTTTTCTTTTATTTAAGATTCAATCCCCCTACGGTTTCTATGTGAATTGAAAGAGTCTACAAAGGCTTGTTCGCGCATTTCAAGTCATGTGGCAATACTCTAGGGAAGTTTCTGTATTGTACTACTTTTTGCATTCATGGCACAAGTTTCCTCGTTGCGAAATAACTTATAAAATTCAAAAGAGGTTTTATCAAGAGGCTTTATCACCTGACCTGAAGTGGCGTAAACAGGTCTCCACAAGCCTTCGCCGATTTTGTCTATTGGAGAGGCAATAACTCCGCCAATCCTGGAGATATTATAACCGGCATCCAAACTTGTACACTCAAACATCTGGAGAGTAGGTTTCTTAAAAAAAATTCGATAAATTTCAAGCAGCTTTTTGTCCTGGCTCCGTTTTATGAAGGTAAGTAAAATTTAGAAAAATCTTCACGGGTTTCTTTTGTCTCCTTCGCTTTTTAGCCGTCTGATTGGTCCGTGAAAATGAGGCTTTGGCGGTTTCGACCATGGGCCACGAGCAATCGGCTATGTACGACGAATGATTCCTATGCTACGAGAACGAGAACCATTTCTTCCAAAACTCACTTGATTTTGACATTGCTTGAGAGCAATACAAGTGCTATTTTTGAAGCAACCACATATTTTGCCTTTGCCCTGGCAACCATTTGTCAGGTTGACTCAAACAAGGTCTCAAACTCTAAGTTGAAGCCTGAACTATGCAACCGCATCAAAGTCGAAACAATTAAAGCTACAGCTCCTCCACAGCGGCCACATAAGCGAGCCTTTGGGACATCCTGTATCAAAATATTTTTTCAAATTTAGAACTCAATCAAGAATTTCGTGTTTAATACTTACGGAAGTAGGACCTGTTCATAATCAAAAATAGCGTTAGACAGATGATGGGATCAGCAAGGACAGATTTGGTAAGACAATAGCACGAGTTGGTTTTGATTGACACCGCAATTCAAAGCGATTAGCAATCGCAGACAAAGGAAATTCTCTCAACCAGTAATTCAAAACAAACAAAGCCGCAAAAGTTTCTCTGAAACCCAGGTAGCTAGCTCGCTCGCTATGCATTCCATAAATTATTTTTAAGGGCAAACATGAGCATAGATCGAAAGAAGAAGGATATATCTACACATCTGCCGCGGGCATTTTATTTCTTTGGTCTAGAAGCTGAACAGTAAATGTTTTGATAACACCCAAAAAATAAGAGAATTGAATCACCTCCTAAACGGCTTTTGAACCAAACAAATAAAATGCCCGCGGCAGATGTGTAGATCCATCCCTCTTCTTTCGATCTATGCTGAAGTTTGCCCTTAAAAACAGTTTCTGGAATGCACAACGAGCGAGCTAGCTACCTGGGTTTCAAAGAAACTTTTGCGGCATTGTTTGTTTTGAATTGCTAGTTGAGAGAATTTCCTTTGTCTGCAATCGCTAATCGCGTTGAATTGAGATGTCAACAAAAGCAACTCATGCTATTGTATTACAAAATCTGCCCTTGTTATTCCTAATCAAAATGGCGTTAGACAGATGATTGGATCGTTATTCTAATTTCAAGTTTAGTTAGTAGAACACTTGAGAATTGCAATCTTCAATGCATTGACCATATCTACTATTTATCTTGCAGCCTTGCTTGATGCTTCAGATGTACAACAAAAGATAACAGAAGCAATTAATGTCAAAGTATGAAACTGAAACTTTGCTGGCGAAGTTCTTGAAGGTTTTTATTTCAGTATAAAATGATCGAAAATATATTTTTCTTGATTTTAAGTTCTAAAGGCCGATGGTCAGAACTGACTGACATTTTGTAGAAAACATTTAATTTCATATGCACATTTTTTCAATTTACACTGATTAGATACAGTCAACTTCCACTTATTGATCAAACACGTCGATCATTCCCTCATCTAGAAAATTGGAATTTAATCAATTCACCATGAGCTGTATGCAGATATGCAGAGAGAAATGAAGCTTCGAAAGAAGATTGTCGCAAAACCACTGTAACAAATTAATTATCATCAACAATAACCCATCAACGCAACAAGGAAAGATTTTTTAAGACATAGCATGAATTCCTTTTGTTAACACCTGAATTCAAAGCGATTAGCGATCGCAGACAAAGTAAATTCTCTCAACCAGTAATTCAAAACAAACAAAGCCGCAAAAGTTCCTCTGAAACCGAGGTAGCTAGCACGCTCGCTGTGCATTCCAGAAATTGTTTTAAGGGCAAACATGAGCATAGATCGAAAGAAGTAAGATATATCTACGTATCTACCTCGGCCATTTTATTTCTTTGGTTCAGAAGCTGAGCAGCAAGTGTTGTAATTACACCCAAAAAAATATGAGAATTGAATCGCCTATCAATCCACTTCTGAACCAAAGAATTAAAATGCCCGCGGCGGATGTCTAAATATCTCCTTCTCCTTTCGATTTATGCTCATCTTTGCTCGTTAAAACAATTTCTGGAATGCACAACGAGCGGGTCAGCTACCTGGGTTTCAGAGAAACTTCTGCGGCTTGGTTTGTTTTGAATTACTGGTTGAAAGAATATCCTTTGTCTGCGATCGCTAATCGCTTTGAATTGCGGTGTCAATCAAAAGCAACCAATGCTATTGTCTTACAAAATCTGTCCTTGTTCATCAACGCAATTCTTGATTTGCTGAATAGTATCTTGATTTCTAGTGGCAACGAGATTAGCCTGAAGTAGGGTCTGGTTTAATCGATCTTTGTTATGTTAGAGAATAGACCCATTCACAATGACGTCAGTTCTATTGAAATGCATCATTCCCCTCAATATGACGTGCGTGTACTGCTCTCAGTAACGCATGAAATAGTTTTTATGTGTATCTGCATCAAAATAGGCATGGTGTAAGTTTCTTGATGTGCTGGGATTTGCCTCGTTTGCCTCAAATTGATATTAATCATGAATAATGTAATCTTTATTGTTGGATACCCTAACATAGTCCAAACAATCTATAGCAATATTTATCATGGTAAAGATGGACAGTTTCAACATTTTGATACGTTTGATCAATATTTTTCACTGATGGACAGTATGCAGTGAAAGGTTCGGGTGGAAAATTTAATTTTTCAGACACTTTCTTCGGTCAAGTTGTGCTTCGATAATTTTTGTACCGTGATTTTTGTGGCCATTTCTTCAAAACTTGATTTCTCTTTAACTGCAGCGATAATGAACTGATTTTTTAGTTTCTGATTGTTGTTGGTGTTGTTAAGTGTTGCTGTTGTTGAGTGTTGTTGAGTGTTGTTGTTGTTGAGTATTGTTGAGTGTTGTTGTTGTTGAGTGTTGTTGTTGTTGAGTGTTGTTTCTGATTTTTCTTTACCAGTGCCATATAAAGTTTACATTGTACTAATGCCGAATAAATTTCATGAAAATCTTGCATTCAGAAAGTTTTTCAAAATTGGTTTTACCTCAGAATTGGTGTTACCTTTTGAAGGCCCAATTGTTAGAAGGAGTTGACTTATCAAAACTAGCACCTTTTTACGTTTTCTTATTTCTAAATCTAGCTTATTACGTACGGTGTATCAATTTGATTCTAGTTTCTCTGTGTATTTAGAATCGAACTGTATGTTTGTCTGTTTTTAGCAAAGCCGAAATACCTCAATTAAGTTCGTGTGAATAAATCTTAATTCTAGTTGCTAACCGTAACATTTATTTGGTACATACTTTTGAAATGTGACATATTTAGAATTTTGCAAAATGTTTTAGTGTATCTTTGAAAATATTGAAAAATATGACGTGTTAAATGTACAAGATTACACTGTAGTT
The DNA here is from genome assembly GCA_004194395.1 of Aurelia aurita complex sp. Pacific. NCBI lineage: Eukaryota > Metazoa > Cnidaria > Scyphozoa > Semaeostomeae > Ulmaridae > Aurelia > Aurelia aurita complex sp. Pacific. Next base: position 50,354 of record REGL01001800.1, read on the forward strand.
ATTAGTTACTTCAATAATTCTGATGTACTCATGGAGCATTGCGGACACTGTTATTTTGTACGAAATTTTATTTTGTACGAAATCTTTTGATTGATAACGTTCCAGATTTTTTCATAATATATCGGAATACATCTCAAGTTGCTACCTCCAGACTTTGTTTTGCAAGCTAGATAAAGAGAACCCAGCAATTTTTCAGTATTTAGATCTTCATTCCCTGATCATGCTGTCTCAAACATGCAATTTTTTCCTTAAAAAAGTCAACAAATATCTAATTAAGACAAACATGAAACAGCTTATGATCAACACTCATTTTGTTGACATGCTCTTGCTTGCATGACCTACAGGGAATCGTATGCAAGAGTTTGAAGTTATCTTAGCAAATGCCCTACAAACGAAGATAACCAGACTCTCTGTTTTTATGTTAGAGAGTCTGGTACACAGGGTAATATAAATGCAGACACAGTCTGATAACATCTTACTAATCATTGTTAGAAACCATCATACATGGTTCAAATGAAGAACTTTGTGAAGTTTCAAACAATTTGGACATGATAGGGATCCATCACCACTGGAAATGTTGCTGTATTCTGTTGCACAGCTACTGAAAAAACATTTTGATGAAGGCCATGTATTTTTGAAGAAGGAAATGCAAAAATGTGCACCCTCAAAGCTCAGAGTTGGGGTTGAGCTTCAAACCATTTCATTCTCATTGCTTTGTTTTACATAAACAAACGCAGGCGTAGGCATTCTCTTTGTCCTGTTTATGGATTACCTCAACTTAGTTCCATCAAATATAACTTGAAATGAATTGAACTGTCTTAAGCATTTCCTCCCATTCATATACTAATTTTTCAAAAATTCATACCCCACTACTGTTGGATTTGCTACAAGTCTATCTTTTGGTCCATTATCTTTTGGTCCATAAAGAAAATAAAAATAGAAAAAATTTCTCCTCTCGTGTTTTCCGTCTCTTTTTCATGAACCAAAATAGAGACTTGTAGCAAGTCCACACCACTGTATATATTTTCTCAAAAAGTGATGATACCTCAATAGACTATTTCACCCCTTGTATCAAAAACACAAAAACTGATACCAAAATCACAAAAATTGATACTGCTGGCTCCCACACTAAAATTGTCAGTATGATACAGTCAACAAACTAGGACCAGTGACCAATAAAAGCTGTTTATCAAATGCTAATGTAAATCCCTGAAAAGAATGTGTCAATTTAGGCAATAGATTGCCAAAAGGTAGATTATTGGTTTTTTTTTCATCAGAAACTTGGACCAGCTGTGGGAGGGCAGAAAAATCAGTGTGTGGTTGCCATAATTACCCCGCCACTAAGAGACTCATTTTGTAAAACCAGGCTGTTTGGTTTCTTATAAACATCATATAAATGTATGTAAAAATAAATGTATAAATATATCAAACCAAATGTTGAAAATGACCATGGTGCCATCTGGCAGGCTGCAGTTTCTTATAAGTCAGTTTCTTAGTGGCGGGGTAATACTGTATGCCATAACTAACATTTAAAATTGTGATCAAAACTCTTATTCTGATGTCGAGTCTCGTCTAGCTTGGGGAGAAGGTAAATAAACATTTTGAAAATAAACAAAAACAATAACAAGAAAAAAACGCGATGACCTTTAGCCTCTTCGCGGGTCACGGTCTAATTGGTAAACACATACTTCATGTCTTGCTGTATCTTCCATGGAGACATTTGTTATTTCTAAATTAGTTCTCGATTTCGTCTTGTTTACTTGAAACCTTGATTATATAGGTTGATATTAACGTCAAATTCTTCATGTTCAATCCAAAGAACTACGATATACACAGGGCGAGTCAAAAGAAATACCGGGGTTTGGCAGAATATACGTACAAGCATAAAGCGTAATGAAATTTAAGTCCAGCTCAAATGTGAAAGTCTTTTTCATCAAAATCTTTTTCTGGATCTCTATGACAAAAAAACAGTTAACAAGCTTTGCATTTTCTTGATTCGTTCACGGCAAGCTGGTTTTATTTTCTATGCCTTAGCTCCTGAAATTTTTCTAAAATATGCATGGCTTCTTAATTTCTTCAGTATTAACTTTCTAATAAAACCAATTCAAAGTCATATTTCTTAATCTCTAAGAGATCAATGTCTTGATTTGGAAGCTTTTTAAGAGGCCTTTCGACGAGATACAGGGTGTCCCATTATCAAATCTTAAAGGGTCTGTTTCATCCAGCATTCCTTGCACGTGCCGTCTGTTGATGTTCCTTTGTTGTCCGCCATTTTCATGGGCCATGGAAATGGCGGCAACAAAGGCCAACCAAGAGATGGCACGTGCAAGGCATGCTGGAAGAAACAGACCCTTTAAAAAACTACCTTCGCTGAATTACTCAAGCTAAGAAACTTTTGTAATCGGCACTAAAGTAATTGGCACTATCAGCATAATTGCAATTTCTGTTAAAATTTGTTTTGAGTTCTCATTAAGTAATCTGGGAGCCCTTCCGAAAAATCCAAATTTGCTCCAAACTTCCGGCATTAATAATATAAGAATGTCATTAGAAACTTTTAGACCAGGAGGGGATGGGGGGCAATCGTCACCCGAGGAGGGAATTTATGAAATTGAGTGTATTTGGTCAAGTTCGAGGCGCTGATTCCAAAAATCGATGTTATACGGACAAATTCGGTCCCATTCAGCCTCTATTCCATGTTAAAACCTCGTTTTCGAGAAAAAACACATCTTGGCTCCTTGGCTCAGTTGTTCCAAAGCGTATACATTTGGTCAATTTCGGGGTGCCGATTCAGAAAATCGAAGTTATATAGAGGAATTCGGTCTCAGTTGGCCCTCTTTACTGCGCTCAAGTCGCGTTTCGATGAAAGCCCTATATCTTCTTAAANTTCTTCGGTCAAGTTGTGCTTCGATAATTTTTGTACCGTGATTTTTGTGGCCATTTCTTCAAAACTTGATTTCTCTTTAACTGCAGCGATAATGAACTGATTTTTAGTTTCTGATTGTTGTTGAGTGTTGTTGAGTGTTGTTTTTGTTGAGTATTGTAGAGTGTTGTTGTTGTTGAGTGTTGTTGTTGTTGTTGTTGAGTGTTGTTTCTGATTTTTCTTTACCAGTGCCATATAAAGTTTACATTGTAATAATGCCGAATAAATTTCATGAAAATCTTGCATTCAGAAAGTTTTTCAAAATTGGTTTACCTCAGAATTGGTGTTACCTTTTGAAGGCCCAATTGTTAGAAGGAGTTGACTTATCAAAACTAGCACCTTTTTACGTTTTCTTATTTCTAAATCTAGCTTATTACGCGTACGGTGTATCAATTTGATTCTAGTTTCTCTGTGTATTTAGAATCGAACTGTATGTTTGTCTGTTTTTAGCAAAGCCGAAATACCTCAATTAAGTTCGTGTGAATAAATCTTAATTCTAGTTGCTAACCGTAACATTTATTTGGTACATACTTTTGAAATGTGACATATTTAGAATTTTGCAAAATGTTTTAGTGTATCTTTGAAAATATTGAAAAATATGACGTGTTAAATGTACAAGATTACACTGTAGTTATTAGTTACTTCAATAATTCTGATGTACTCATGGAGCATTGCGGACACTGTTATTTTGTACGAAATTTTATTTTGTACGAAATCTTTTGATTGATAACGTTCCAGATTTTTTCATAATATATCGGAATACATCTCAAGTTGCTACCTCCAGACTTTGTTTTGCAAGCTAGATAAAGAGAACCCAGCAATTTTTCAGTATTTAGATCTTCATTCCCTGATCATGCTGTCTCAAACATGCAATTTTTTCCTTAAAAAAGTCAACAAATATCTAATTAAGACAAACATGAAACAGCTTATGATCAACACTCATTTTGTTGACATGCTCTTGCTTGCATGACCTACAGGGAATCGTATGCAAGAGTTTNTTTTGTACGAAATTTTATTTTGTACGAAATCTTTTGATTGATAACGTTCCAGATTTTGTCATAATATATCAGAATACATCTCAAGTTGCTACCTCCAGACTTTGTTTTGCAAGCTAGATAAAGAGAACCCAGCAATTTTTCAGTATTTAGATCTTCATTCCCTGATCATGCTGTCTCAAACATGCAATTTTTTCCTTAAAAAAGTCAACAAATATCTAATTAAGACAAACATGAAACAGCTTATGATCAACACTCATTTTGTTGACATGCTCTTGCTTGCATGACCTACAGGGAATCGTATGCAAGAGTTTAAAGTTATCTTAGCAAATGCCCTACAAACGAAGATAAGATTTATATAAATGTACCTTGGGTACCAGACTCTCTGTTTTTATGTTAGAGAGTCTGGTACCCAGGGTAATATAAATGCAGACACAGTCTGATAACATCTTACTAATCATTGTTAGAAACCATCATACATGGTTCAAATGAAGAACTTTGTGAAGTTTCAAACAATTTGGACATGATAGGGATCCATCACCACTGGAAATGTTGCTGTATTCTGTCGCACAGCTACTGAAAAAAACATTTTGATGAAGGCCATGTATTTTTGAAGAAGGAAATGCAAAAATGTGGACCCTCAGAGCTCAGAGTTGGGGTTGAGCTTCAAACCATTTCATTCCCCTTGCTTTGTTTTACATTAGGCATTCTCTTTGTCCTGTTTATAGATTACCCCAACTTAGTTCTATCAAATATAACTTGAAATGAATTGAACTGTCTTAAGCATTTCCTCCCATTCATATACTAATTTTTCAAAAATTCATACTCCACTACTGTTGGACTTACTACAAGTCTATCTTTTGGTCCATAAAGAAAATAAAAATAAAAAAAATTTCCCCTCTCGTGTTTTCCGCTCCTCTCGTGTTTTCCGCTCCTCTCGTGTTTTCCGTCTCTTTTTCACGAACCAAAATAGAGACTTGTAGCAAGTCCACACTACTGTATATATTTTCTCAAAAAGTGATGATACCACAATGGACTATTTCACCCCTTGTATCAAAAACACAAAAACTGATACCAAAATCACAAAAATTGATACTGCTGGCTCCCACACCAAAATTGTGAGTATGATACAGTCAACAAACTAGGACCAGTGAACAATAAAATCTGTTTGTCAAATGCTAAGGTAAATCCCTGAAAAGAATGTGTCAATTTAGGCAATAGATTGCCAAAAGGTAGATTATTGGTTTTTTTTCATCAGAAACTTGGACCAGCTGTGGGAGGGCAGAAAAATCAGTGTGTGGTTGCCATAATTACCCCGCCACTAAGAGACTCATTTTGTAAAATCAGGCTGTTTGGTTTCTTATAAACATCATATAAATGTATGTAAAAATAAATGTATAAATATATCAAACCCAATGTTGAAAATGACCATGGTGCCATCTGGCAGGCTGCAGTTTCTTATAAGTCAGTTTCTTAGTGGCGGGTAATACTGTATGCCATAACTAACATTCAAAATTGTGAGCAAAACTCTTATTCTGATGTCGAGTCTCGTCTAGCCCCGGGGGGACCACTCCTATACTTGCCTATAGTATCATGCTCGTACAAAGGCTTAAAATTTGCACCCTAAACGCTGACCTGTTTTAGCGAAATGCATACCCTAATAGCGGAAAATTTTCATGAGAACATACCCTTTCCCGTGTCAAAATAGAACTTCTCTAATTCAGGTACCCTAATCGCTGACAAGTCAGTTACTAAATTTGCTAATATTGCCGGTGTGATTTGAAGAGGAGGAAAATGCTCTCGACTTCCTTCCCCATCTTATGCTGGTCTGATGAGTTCTTTGACTCGTTAAGAATTCTTTTNAATGCTCTCGACTTCCTTTACCATCTTATGCTGGTCTGATGAGTTCTTTGACTCGTTAAGAATTCTTTTTTCTAAATCATGACTAAAATATCATCGTAGAACAATTAAATTTATCAAATGCAGAAAAGTGCACCCTTTTTTTAAATTTTGGACGAATTGGCACCCCTAAACACGGGCCCGCGCTGGTCCGTGCCTACTTTCAAGAAAGGCACCCTTTCCCGCGCTTTTTTGTACGAGCATGATAACACATCAGGTACCAAGTGGTCCCCCCGGGCGTCTAGCTTGGGAGAAGGTAAATAAACATCTTGAAAATAAACAAAAACAATAACAAGAAAAAAACGCGATGACCTTTAGCCTCTTCGCGGGTCACGGTCTAATTGGTAAACACATACTTCATGTCTTGCTGTATCTTCCATGGAGACATTTGTTATTTCTAAATTAGTTCTCGATTTCGTTTTGTTTACTTGAAACCTGGAAGATATAGGTTGATATTAACGTAAACAGGGCAACATTTCGTTTTCAATAGACCAAGGAGTTTGTTTTGATTTGGGGATTGACCAATCAGATCACGCTATTTTTCAAGATGGCGGCTCGCTGTAAACAAACCAAGCTTCGAAAAGGGCTAAAAACCCCCTCTTCGTTTCTGTCCCACGGATTTGCGATTTTCGAATATTTTTTAACAATAACAACGAATTTCTTAAATATGAACCCTGATGCACACTTCCAATGTGCATTTTCCTGATATTCGGCCTAGAAGAAGAGAAATGGGGTGTTGAAATTAACGAAAAAATCGCATGGTTTCAGACCGTGCCCCTGCCATTACAGTTCAAATATATTCAAGGAAAATTAGTTGGAAATCAAAACATGCCCGAAAAGATTATTTTACAAGTCATACGAGATTGAAATTGACAATTTGAAAATTATTTTTTAATCCCAACTTGTGAAATAGTGTAACCCACAAAGGGCAAGTGGCTTGTAATTGCTAATAGAAGTAGGGCATCTTTAGCCTATCTAACATTTTGCAAAACATGTTTTGGCAAGGGAACTTGATCTTTTTGCTGTAAGATCCAAGGTTCGTTTTTCACTCTTTACCCCTTTACTGTTCAGCCCAGCTCTCCCCCCGGGGCGAAATTTTATGGGAATGTTTTGGCGGGAAAATTTTGGCGGGAAAATCTGAGTTCTTGCGCCGGCAAAAAATTTTGGCCTAATGCGATGTTGTTGGATGAAGTAAACTCGTGTTTACGGAGTGCCCCGGAGTGATGCCTAAAGGATTTTCACAAAGATGTGGGAATCCCTTACATGCAGTATGGGTCAAGGCGGATTATGCAGACACGGAGATAGTAAACATCAGATCAAATGGCTTTCAAAAGCACTTGAATGTTTTTAAGAAATTGGCAAGAGATAAAGGACTATCTTCAAAGAGAGCCAATAAAAGACTGGAGAAAATATGTATTTCGTGCATTGAGATAAGTTTACATAAACGAGAGTTCACCAGATTGCTCCCCCAAAGTAAAACAGAAAATGCTTGGTTACAGGTAAATACTTTTTGTTTTGCAACAGTTTTCAAGGTGATATGACCTGCACTTGACTTCATTTCCAGTTGCCTTTTATCACTTTCCTCCCTATCAGACACATTCTTTCAGTTGAGACCAAAAACAGATAAAATTATTTCCTCATAGGGCTGTAAGTAATTTCTTAAAAATCATATTCCGTGAAACCAAATGTAGAACAAAGTTTAAAAAAGAGAATTAGAGTACCGCACCGGAGTTTTCCAAACTTGCTAAAATTCGATTCCATTCCACGAGTTTTCTTATAAGAAACCGCTTGTAAGAAACGGTAAACTCAATTTTTCGAAAGTCAAGAAACGACGCTACCTAAATTTAAAAAGATATGAAACCTTCGTAATTTGCAGTTTCAATATCCGCGGGGCACTCAAAATTTTTTGACACAGTACAGTTAAAGCAACTGTTTGGGCACTATTTTGAGTGCGAATTTCGTTATTCACTTGTTTTGAGATCTTACTGAGTAATTTGGGAGCCCTCTTGACAAAGCTAAATTAACTCTACACATCGGGCATCGAAAATATAAGAAACACGTAAGAAACTTTTGGTAGCAAATTGGGCCAAAGATTTTGAGAAATTGCCTACCAGTCCCAGACCATAGTTTCCTACAAAAAGAATACGAGTACCGACAACGGAGACCAACACGATTTTTTTCAATAAAAACCAATAGCATAAAGTTCTAGAAGATTTGACACCAAGAAAGTGACCTAAACTCGTCACTTTTCGAGCACCTTCTTTTACAAATGCTAAGTGTTATAGTCTACTAGTTTTCTTAATGTGCAACTGCAACACATTAGCAAGTGTAGGATAGTTCATACATTTTCGAACAGAAGCCTGTAGCTTAAAAATACATAAATCTTCCATTTCAGCTACAAGAATCTGTTGCTCAACTAAAAAGGTCCTTGGATGGAATGGACAATGGAGTAGTGGCAGCAGTTGTTGATCAAACAAATAGAACAGCAGAAGAGACAAAATTAGAGAGTCAACATACTCCAGCAACCAGTGAAGAAACTAGATCAATAAGTGGTAGTCAGAGCCAGTTTTCAGAATCAACGATAACTTTGAGCTCACCTAGTCAGGATTTATTTGACAGGGAGAATCGATTTGATATAACAACTTCAAGAGAGACAAAGAGTGGTGCTTTAAATAGTGATAATGATTACAGTGATAGTGAAAGGAAACGTAGTCTTGGTACTGATTCTATGAGCTTGAATACAGCAGATGAAATTGTGCTTGGTGAAAGTTGTGAATATGTTAGTGGAATAAAAAGAAAGTGTGTTGGAAGTTCAGGTGTTTTAGGAGGGAGGCAGGGAAGTATCAGCTATGAAAGGATGGCAAGGGGTGAGGATGTCGAGTTAAGTGGAAGAACAGAGAGTGAGGTTTCATTTGGTGTAGAAAGTGTTGATATTGGTGCAAGAGTTGAAAGCTCAAGGAAGGGTACAGTTGCAGAAAGAGAAGGAGGTTCTCAAAATCAGAAAGGGGATGAACAGAGGAGTAAGTTTGATATTGGGGAAGAACTAGCTATGTTAAGAAGGAAATGCACAGAATTGTATGGAGAAAATGGTAATCCTGAGATGGAACCAATGGAATTTGAGACACTGTGCCAGGAAGCAGGAGCCAAGAATATCTTCCAATATATTTGTGAAGCAATGAGAACAGAAAGGCAAACCCATGAGAGAATTGAGGCTAACAAAAAGAGGACTGTTGCAATTATCTATATGCTGATGTATGGGCAATCCCAACGTGCAAATTGGTTTCAGGTGGCTTTAGGAAGAACATTGCAAGAATGTGGAATAACAGATCAAGGACTTTGGGCATTAAAAAATCTTGGAATAGCAGCTCATCCAAACACTATAACAACTGCAAGAAGGGCCAGTGCATCTACACATACTCAGAGTGTGCAATCTTTCATCAGAGATGCAAGGAATAGAAAACAAATGATTGCAATATTCATAGACGACTTTCATAATATTCACACTATGCATAGACCAGACCAAAAAGATCAAACTCAGGCAGTGCACATGGCAACACTCCTTGTAAAAATTTTCCCAGGTGTTCCAGCAATAAGTAATCAAGATAAGGGACCCCCAAACAGTGATGAGCCAGCAGATCTCGACATTTTGAAAAAGGTTTTAAAGAAAAGCATGAAATATCTATCAATGTCCTTTGCCCATGTGATGCCTGATTGGGCAACAGCAAAATATTTTGACCAAGAAACAACCAGACAACGCCTCTTGATTCATGATTATCAGCATGAAGAGATACGAGAGATGAGATCGATGAAGGGATGCAAGCTAGTAGATATCTTAGAGCTCCCCCTGAAATCATATGATGCATTCCTGGAAGCACTATCCCATATGATGGGGAATGGTCTTTCAGAATACCTTGACGAATTTTGTGTGCCTTTCATTGGTGATTGGCCAGCCCAGTTTCACGTCAGACAGATCATTTACTCAAACGCAGAGAATCTTCCAGTACAGAGGAAGAACATTGTTCCATTACTTGGCCCACTACACATTTCTCTCAATGCTCGTGAATGTGTAGTGATGAATTTTCATGTAATTTTCGAAGAGCTCTACAAGTTTCTGTTTGGGGAAAGAGCCAAGCTTGCAAAAAAGCCAAGGCCATACAGAATATCATTTTTGCTTGAGGTGTTGTATGGTGGATGGTCGTTAATTCGTAGTCAGGTTCTTCTTGTCTTTTCAAACTCAAAAGACATTGAGTATTTGGTGCTGTTGAACCTCCTCGACAACTACATACCAACCGTTTTGAGTGTTTATTCCATCATTTTTAAGGGTAATGATAGTGAACAGTATTTTGATTGTTTGTTGAGATGCTGGGTTATGTTTTTGGTGTTTAAGAGGCATCACTATAACAAAGCACCACTCTTTGGTTTGTCACTACATCAGCACTTGAAAGATACCCTGCATCCATTTCAGTCAATATTTGCTAATGCTTTGGTTTCCCTGGACGAATATCCTGTCGAAAATTTCCACTCTTTGCTGAGAAAGAGGACTCGAGACATAGATACGGGTCCTCAAAAAAATTTGAAAGCAAAAGAAATCGATGCAAACAAAACTGAGCTTCACAACTTCAAGTCAGCATTCGTACCACCAAAGAGATATGCATATAGCCAAAAGAATATCAAGAAATTGAAGTTAAAGGCTGCTGAATTCCTTGTCTCGAAGTTTGAAAAGTTGCTGGAAAATCTTGGAAAAGCGTCAACAGTCATCCAAGGAAGAGGGGCAAAGAAACTTCCAAACTTCAAGCTCCCAAATCTATTTGGAGAAGAAATTGTCACATCCAAAGTGATGCCTCTGGGATTTTCAGTAAAAGACAAAGCTCCTAATCCAGAAAAGTAAGTTCTTTGAAAGAATTTCACAGTGAAGTGGTACAATACGATGAGAAACTTGTTCTCTAAAATCTACTGAGCAGGGACGTAGGTAGCATCTCAAACTTGGAGGGGCACGACACTTCAAGGGCACTTTTTTCATTGAGCTAAAGGGGCACTTCCTGAAAAATAAAAGGGCACTTCTTTGTTTATTGCAAAATCTTGGGGGGGCACGTGCCTCCAGTGCCCCCCGGTTCCTACGTCTCTGCTACTGAGAATTTAATGATCACCGTTAAAATTTACCAAGTTGGTTGAACCGGTTTATAAAACGTCATCGTGATCACCATCAAATGTTTTTATGGTATCAAGCATTTTGCGATTAAAATCGCTGATCACAGCCCACTTTGAGTACACCCATATTTTAGCAAGTTTCTTATATTTTAGGCCATTTTGAAAAAAAATTTGTGACGAGTTTCTTTATTTCTTGGGAGTACCTTTTGACATCTTAAAGCAACTATTAACAGATTGCACTCAAAATTTTGTTAGAAATATTTGTCAGTACTGCACAGTGCCAAAACATTTTCAGGTGACCAAGGACAATTCTAACCTTAAGTTAAGTAGTCTGGTTTCAAAACATTTGAAAAATAAAGCCTGTAGTTTCTCACAAGCAGTTTTTACGTAAGTACCCTCTTGATATTCTAATTGTAAATTCTTATTCAACCTTTTTATTATACAAGTGTTGTTGTTAATATGGCTCATGAACGATTTCAAGTGAGCCAAATTGTTTCAACAATTTTCTACTGTCCAGCGAAATATAATTCCTATTGCACCCTTCACTGTGCTCATTTACTGTACTTTTAACTACTACAACTTAAACATTTTTTAGCATGAATGGGACAGGTTTGCCGATTATAACAAAATATTTTTGATCAAATTAAATATACAACTTACCCGTCCTTGTTTTGCACATCAGACTGCATGATATGTAGCTATGGGATTAATGGAGTTGTGGAGCCAACCCTGCTCTCAGGTTTTCTAAATTTCAAGAATGCTATTTTGCATCTCACAGAAAATGTGACAAAGCCGGATGTGATCTGATGAGTCCTGTTTGGCGAATCTTTCATGGTTGTGGCCACTCATTCCATATAGAATGCATTTTGCCAGCAATCAGTGAGTGCCCTATTTGTGGCGAATATTTGATGTCCGAGATGAAAACGATGACTATGAAGGCAAACTCCTCAGTTTTTAATGTGGCTTCTAACTCCAAAGACACTGAAAACGATGATACGATATGATGGTAACGATGGAACAGTACCACATGAATTTGATGAGTCGGAGGCAGCAGACGACCAGAAGAGGGCGCTGATGCTGGTGGACAGAATCTCGAAATGGTGCCATCCTAATATGCCAGAGCAGTAGTTGTAACAATCGTTTAGTTTCAATAGTTTGCCTTAATGTAACGTTGTTTTTGCAAAGCGCTTGCCATTTCAGCTCGTCGCAAACGTCCAACTAACGGATCTGCTTCCATATTTCTATAACCCATAACATAAAATAGCAACACGCCTCCTTCTTGGATGTTTACACTTTTGATAGACGAAACAGTCAACCCCTTTGACATGACTTTTACTCATTAGGATTAAAAATCTACTTATATTTGTCAATTTCAAACTCGTATGACTTGTAAAATAATCTTTTCAGGCATGTTTTGATTTCCAACTAATTTTCCTTGAATATATTTGAACTGTAATGGCAGGGGCACTGTCTGAAACCATGCGATTTTTTCGTTAATTTCAACACCCCGTTTCTCTTCTTCTAGGCCGAATATCAGGAAAATGCACATTGGAAGTGTGCATCAGGGTTCATATTTAAGAAATTCGTTGTTATTGTTAAAAAATATTCGAAAATCGCAAATCCGTGGGACAGAAACGAAGAGGGGTTTTTAGCCCTTTTCGAAGCTTGGTTTGTTTACAGCGAGCCGCCATCTTGAAAAATAGCGTGATCTGATTGGTCAATCCCCAAATCAAAACAAACTCCTTGGTCTATTGAAAACGAAATGTTGCCCTGTTTATTAACGTCAAATTCTTCATGTTCAATCCAAAGAACTACGATATGCACAGGGCGAATCAAAAGAAAGAAATTGAAAGATCGCAATGTTCGAAGCCTCCAAGAGCTT
>REGL01001801.1:17883-32907 GCA_004194395.1 Aurelia aurita complex sp. Pacific
TTAAGGGGGTGTACCACTCGAAAATGTATTTCTTTTATTATAAGTGATAACTGCCCAGAAATGTGCATGCAGAGGTAACATTCATTGCTGATTTTAGCTTCAGTGGTAATTTTTGGGTGTGGCATTCCGTTTCCATGGGAACTTGAAAACAATAGACACTGACCTTGCAATGTTGGGAACTGCCCCATTTGAAGAAGAAACTTTTCATTTGGGCAAACTATCTGTCAAACTAATCAGCAGTAGATGGAGAATGGGGTAAACTCTTTAAAATTGTGATTCACACCCTAGTGTTGATTTTATAGAGAGAAAATGCAAAAAATGCAAAATCACAAAACAAATTTAAACTTTGCAGAGGTATTTATTTATCCATGGCCAAAAAAGGAGAAAATAGCAGAGATTATCCCATTCTACAGCTACTGAGAATCAAAATGAGGGGTAGCTTGTATCAATACACCTTAAATTGCCCAAATGGGGAGTGTCCCAAGAAGCACTATGAGACAAAAATCCAGTTTGTCAGGAATGCAAGTTTAAAGATAGTCATATCTATTGTATGGTGATAAAATTAGTTGTGTAGCTGAAGTAGCGGGGGTTTGGGGGCGGCAGCCCCCTAAAAATGATCAGTCAAATTCTAGCTTCTTCGTCTTTTATAGTATTCATTCACAAATGTTAATATTATTGTCATGTTACCATTATGAATTTTGGTGAAAGACTGCCAATTTCTAACCATTTTTTGCAAATTTCAGCAGAACCCTATCCATTTTTATGGAAAATCTGCCAAAAAAGGACCCTTGTTTTGAGAATGTTCGGCCCAAAGACCCATCCATATGGGCGGCACATACCCGTACCCCGAACGTGTTATGTACCTCCCCCAGGGTTACACCACTTCAATTGGTGTGGTGTAAACCTTTGGTGTAGCCAAAGCGAACTTGAAAGACATGGGGGTATTCGGAAGTAATATCTAAGCCTTAAGGTGTACCCAACTAATTTCGTGTCATTTTTTTCTTTGAAAATGCTTGCCAACTTTTAGAATCTGGGGGGAGGACGTGCTCCCCCAACCCCCCGGTGATTTCAGCATTTCCAGCAACTTTTTTGGGAAAGACTGCATAATTTCAATCTCAACAATGAAACAATGAAACACACCCATCACCTCCCTAGCCGTTACCCCCCTCCCTCCATAGCGGAGGTTGACCCCTATGGGTTGACCGAAAGCAAAGTCCAAAATTCTGTCAAATGTCATCCTTCACAGGCTCCTACAGTACATTTGCATACCTTTTCAATCCCACCCGAAGTTAGGCCCAGAAGAGGCACGTCTTGGCCCGTCCGCCCTGTGTTTGCATTTCATCTCAGCAACTCCGTGCTCTGAAAGGAAAAAGGAAAAAACGTGGAAAAAACAGGCAGAAGCATTTTAAAGAAATTTTGATTTGTGAATCGGTCTTCATTCTCGCAATTCATGCAGTCCATCATAAATTGATGAAATCGTGATCAAACACTCACTCTATCGTTCATTGCTAAATACTATTAAAAAGTTAATGCCTATCATTAACGTCGTAAAACTGTTAAGAAACCTTTTGAGCCATATTTGTGAATACATAAATCGAATCAATAGACCCTTTCACGGTAGATCGAACGGGGGATTCGAATGGAGTTTTCGAGACCATGCCGCGTGAATTTTTTGATTTCAATATTTTTCGGTTATCGCTACATTTTGCAAGATTTCTCTTCTTAAACAAATTGGAACGCGATGAAAATTTAACTGCACCTACCTGAGCATCCAAGATACGTATCTTTTGTTTCCATTCTTTCTAAACTTTCTTAGAAATGACTAGGAACCTTCCCAAACTCCAACGACTCTTTGCTCCTTTCACAAAACCAGATGAGGAAAAAGTGAACTTTGTTGCTAGCGAAATGATCAGAACAGTACTATTTGAAAGCGAGACGATTCTACGAAAAGTTATATCTGGAATTATCCAGCCAGAATAGAGAACTACTGTTCATTTGTATTTTAGTTTGAGTTAAGTGGACGTTAATACATAGAGCTGGCAAAGCTTGGCAGCTCTTTAGACGTATGTGTGGGATTTGACAGACATAAGTCTTTTTCTGGCCGTAAGGCTAATAGCTATGATAATAATAATAATAGTAATAATAATAACAATAATAATAATAATAATAATAATAATAATAGTAATAATAATAATAATAATAATAATAATAATAATAATAATAATAATAATAATAATAATAATAATGATAATAATGATAATAATAATAATACTACAGGGAATGGCCTACTTTCCTCACTCTAGCTAGCATATTTGCAAGGGTGGGGACTCGAACCATCAGCTTGGTTGGTCTATTTTATGTTGCACTTTAGTGCCGTATTATTGTCATTAGAATCTAGCATTCAGAAAGCTTTTCAGAATTTGTTATTTTGGGGCTTGATTGTTTTTGGCCCAACCGTTATTTCTTTTTATGTATCAATTGGGGGAAGATCTCCAGAATTGAATTGGCTGTTATTACAAGGCACAAAATATCGTAAGGCGATCCAATGTTGTCCAATGCAAGAATATGTGTGTCACGTGGTTGATTTAGCGTTCAGTTGATGCAATTGTTGTTTCAGGTTGACAAGACAGAAGTCAATGGAAGGACGTTGCTCAGTGTTCCTGGATATGATAAGAAAGTTGAATTTGGTGTTCTCATCCATTTTGCGTACCCAATTGAAGATTCAGGTAATTTTCTTTGTCCAGACGACATGTCACCCAACTATACAAAGTTTGCATTCGAAATTGAGAGTTGGGGTAAATTAAATCACTAAAACTACAACATCGCATTAAGACTGCAAAGTAGTTCGTTTGTTTATCAGGACAAATGTATTTTAAGTCTCGGAAGCTGATCAAGTCAGTTCAAGAAATTTTGAAAATGTTTAGGCTAATACCACAAATCTATGTTGACTTCAAAGGTACGACGAGCAATGCACAACTGTTTAAGTTTGTGCAGATGTTTATAAAGTTATCGATGCAAGGGAAAGTTTCTCTCAACTTTCTTGAAGTGAACTTGTGTTTTGTTTTCAAAAATCAGCTTGTTCATGAAATTATCTTTACGTCCAGATGTGATCGACAAGTTGTAGATGTATTTCTCCTCTAAAATCGTCATTAAATCAGTGGCTTTTAGTTCAGTTTGTAATTTGGACCAGTGTGTTTTTAGTTTAGTCTATATCAGTGGGTTTTTTAGTTTCGTCTATACCAGTGGGTTTTTAGTTTCGTCCATACCAGTGGGTTTTCAATTTAGTCTATACCAGTGTGTTTTTAGTTTAGTCTATACCAGTGATTTTTTTATTTGACAGACCTTGGTGTGAATTTCACCAAAGATGGTGTTGTGTTTTGAGTGCTTTTGTATCTTCAGAGAAACTTGAAACTATCTAGAAAAGAAACAGAATGCAGAATGCAGAATGCAGAATGCAGAATGCAGAATACAGAATACAGAATATGCTTGCAGCTAGTATTCATTTCATGATCGTTGTTGGTTGATATGGTACAGACCTAAACCCCGTAATTATCTAATTTCCTTACTTTTCTGCGTCATAATGTGCAGACGAGAAAATCATAGTCGCAACAACACGTATAGAGACAATGCTTGGTGACACTGGTATTGCTGTTCATCCAAACGATGCTAGATACAAGGTACTGATTTCCTTTATTTGGCCCTTAACACAGCAGCATGCTTGTTGAGTAGATCAGCATAGACGAATCCTGTTCAAGTACCAGCAGGCAGCACAGGTTTCAAATCTGAGAATTGTTGTGATGAATTTGCATGATATATTTTTCTTTGAACTGAATGACTTCAAAGAAACTTGGGTATTCTAGTATAATTCTACTACTGGACTTTTCCAAAATCTTCAGTGTTTTCAGACTTTCAAGGCTTTCCCTCGTTTTTTTCGAAACATTTTCGAAAAAATAGAAACTGCTGTAATTTCTTAACCTTTTAAGGACACAAGGATCAATCACAGTCTGTATGACATGGTCTAAGACTGTCATTCTTCTGGTTTACGATTTAGAAATTTGATGCCGTCACATCTTCAGATGAGTTGAAATATAGAATACGCTGTAAATTCGAAAAATATTGAAACTTTTATAAAACAACAACTGTAGGATTATAGCAAAGTTGCTAGCGTTTCTTTGCAACCATTCAATTCAAAGAAATAGATCATAGAATTTTACACCCACATTTTTGGACCAATTTAAAGATTTGGAACCAATGCTTCAGCAGGCAGGAATTTTCACTGCTTGCTTCAAAATCGTGGTTGGCTAAGATTCATTCTACACGAGAGAAACTGAATTGGCTTAGATCCGATCCGATACAAAAATATTTGCATTCACACGGTAAACCATGCATTTGCATTTGCAACCCTTAGAGACAGGTGTTAGAGACAAGGCTATCTCATCCAGAGGCCCGTTCCTTTTGTTGTTATTTTCAAGATTCAGTTTTCATCCCACATTGCCATTTATCATTGTTGCTAATGCCGATAATTGTCCTATTACCATTGCTCAGAATAAGGTTTTCATGTTACGAGTCTCTTTATGAAATGACGAGTATCTTCCCGTAGCACCTGGAAGGGAAGTTTGCTGTCCATCCATTCTGCAACAGGAAATTGAAAATAGTGTTTGATGATGCTGTTGATCCTGAATTTGGTACAGGTATGTACAATAGATTTAATAAGAGTAACTTCGTACCTTTAATTATTCTCTCCAAGATAATTGTTAAAAAGAACTGTTTTCAGCCAGCAAACATCTACGCAAAGAGACTATTCCATTTAAAATCATGCATATGTTTATTATGATACCGTACGTTCTGGAATATGCCCTCATGATGTATTTTATTTCAATAAAAGATACAGTTTTACATCGATTTATACCTTTGGTCTGGGTATCTTTAATGGGTATATCTCTTGGGTATCTATCATGGCATTTCTTTAATTTGCATTGCAAACAAGGATAATTTTATGATTGTTAATTGTTTGAATTTCGTATGTTTTTGGGACACTCTGAGCATAGGCGTCGCACCTTTTCAAAACTTTTAAATTGTTCATGAAAAAAGTTATTGCCCTTTTCTTTCAAGTGAATTGCTCGCATGGAATTTAGATAATTCGTGATAATTAAAGAGAGAGAATTTTGATATCCTGATAAGTTTTAGAATTACTGCGTTTAGATGTTTTATTAAAGGAACTACGAAAGGACATACCCAACGCTTTGACAAAACATTAAGAGCTCCTTGCATTCTAAACTGACTGAGAAAAATCAAAGTCCCTTTCAGGAAAAACTCAGTGCCTGAAGGCCTATAATATGTTAGTAAGCGAGTCTACGATTTAAGAATTTGAAGATGTCGCAACTTCAAAATTAGCAGAACTATAAAGAACGATGTTTGTCTGAAAATAATGATAATTTCAAAAATTTATTCACTAAGATATCACATATTACAGGGTTTTCCTTAAATTAATTCATTTTAAGGAAGACGGTAATGATATTTACACGATCAATTTTAAAACTTTATGAGGCTTCGACGCCAATGCTGACACTTAGTAAATATACCACATGAGCCAAAAAAGGTTGCCGCTTTTTAAAATTCATGGTACCAAGAATGCTGGATGGATTAGAATGAATCGAATTCTGCTCGAACGCCGAGAGATGGAAATAATTTTCTAACTTCTCTTGCGCTCGTATGCATACTGAATTAATTGCAAAATGCTTGGTAAATGGCCTAGAATGCTCATCAAAGCATAGAGAAACTCGTCCCACAAATTGTAAGAAAGTCTAATTTGTCACAGGTTGTAGATATCATCTGCACTTTTATTGTCATTTGTTTGTAAATCTGGAACTCTTGACGGAGACGAAATAGCCTGGAGTATTTATTGTCTTGTGTGAGGAGATTCTTTACGATTTGATCAAGTGTTCTAGGCCTTTTTTGATGCATTTCGCATGCAAGACATTTTCATAAAGTCGAATTTACTTATATTTTGAGTGCTCATAAAAGCACGAGAGAAATCACAAAAATATTCTGGGTTTTCAAGCAGAATTTAATTCATTCAAGTCAATCCAGAACTTTGTGCTGCTATGAATTCTTAACAGTGGGAACTTTTTTCTGGTTCGCCCTGTATATCGTTGATTTGAGATTGTTAGTTGCAACATTGTCTCATCTTTATATCTGTTAGGTGCTGTAAAAATCACACCTGCCCATGACCACAACGATTTTGAAATTGGGAAGCGACATAAATTGCCATTTATTCAAATGATGGATGAAAATGGTCTGATTAAAGACGTTGAAGATTTCAAGCCTGAATACCAACATTTCATCGTAAGTTTGTATTTTCCTTATTTTCTCATTCAAATGCAATGTAAGACCATTTAGTAAACTGTTCACATTACAATATGACAACGAAGGCAAACAAGAAAGACATTGCAAGGGTGACTTTACGATAGCTTGATTAAGGGGTGGCTCCCTAATTTGGTTAATCTAATGGAGGAGAATCCCCTCTCTGTAAAACTAGAAAAATAGAACATAGTTGTGATAAAAAGCGAACTCGGGAACAAGACGTACCAGATGAAAAATGTGCTGTGATAATTTTGGACACAAAGCCCGCCCGGGGGATATTTGAATAGACCCTTTCACGGTAGATCGAACGGGGGATTCGAATGGAGTTTTCGAGACCATGCCGCGTGAAATTTTTGATTTCAATATTATTCGGTTATCGCTACATTTTGCAAGATTTCTCTTCTTAAACAACTTGGAACGCGATGAAAATTTAACTGGGCCTACCTGAGCATCCAAGAGTGAAATCAAGAGGAAATTTTGCAAAAACGAAGTGAGATAGAAGTGTGGAAATTTCAGAGGATCATCATGGATGTATAAAGACTCTTCATTTTGGAAATCGAGTGGGTGGCTACTTCTGGACAGAATTTATGGTCGAAAGGGTTTCGGGCGGTCCCTGGGCCTAGGCAGCGGTTTTGTGAAAGGAGCAAAGAGTCGTTGGAGTTTGGGAAGGTTCCTCGTCATTTCTAAGAAAGTTTAGAAAGAATGGAAACAAAAGATACGTATCTTGGATGCTCAGGTAGGCCCAGTTAAATTTTTATCGCGTTCCAAGTTGTTTAAGAAGAGAAATCTTGCAAAATGTAGCGATAACCGAATAATATTGAAATCAAAAATTTCATGTGGCATGGTCTCGAAAACTCCATTCCAATCCCCCGTTCGATCTACCGTGAAAGGGTCTATTAAGAACAAAANAGGCAGCGGTTTTGTGAAAGGAGCAAAGAGTCGTTGGAGTTTGGGAAGGTTCCTCGTCATTTCTAAGAAAGTTTAGAAAGAATGGAAACAAAAGATACGTATCTTGGATGCTCAGGTAGGCCCAGTTAAATTTTTATCGCGTTCCAAGTTGTTTAAGAAGAGAAATCTTGCAAAATGTAGCGATAACCGAATAATATTGAAATCAAAAATTTCATGTGGCATGGTCTCGAAAACTCCATTCCAATCCCCCGTTCGATCTACCGTGAAAGGGTCTATTAAGAACAAAAGATTAATTATTTTGCGCATGGTAACTCGTACAAAGTCCTCCTATTTCAAAATCGTAACAGCAAAGTGATTGATTTATTCTATTCAAATATTTTTCATTCAATAGCGGAAAGGCTGACGTAGTTTGTGCGAAATTCGGGTTGCCTTCATGCAGTAGCTACCTCACTCAACTTTGAATCTAATAACGGTGCGTTCTTAAAGAAAATTTTAGATGATAAAAAACGTCTCGAACAACCGATAAACATTTGATAAAAATAATTTAATCTTATCAGTGAGATATGATGTTGTTGGTTACATTTAATAGATTGTTAAAAGCAGCCTTTCTCGCAAAGGCCTAACATTTGATCAGGGTTTTCAGCTAGTTTCAAGGTTTTCTACACGAATCACGTTATGTAAACTTCAAAGATAAACAAGGTAATTCTTGTATGAAGGCAACCGAATGTCCATGGAACCTATTAGCTATTAAAAAAACAGAATAGGAGTGGAATCGTTGCAAAACTTTAAGATTAAGTGTGTAGATTATCAATGCCCCATTCTTTCAATTAAATTGGTCGAAGGGAACTTCATGAAATTTTCTATAGTTCCAGTTAAAGCATTTTTTATATCATGATTAGTTTTGTTTTGAGATGACAGTGTTTTTTATGATTGATGAAAGTATTATCAAGGAAATGTATAATGCTTTGGCAAACATTAAAATCAAGATAAATTCTAAACTGATTTAGGAAATCAATATGACCAATGCAAGAACTACGTAGCATTTGAAGGTCTGCAAAATAATAGCAAACAAGAGTGTGCAGCGTAGCGTTTATGGTTTACGATGCAGCAATTTGCTGACGTCACAACTTTAAAACTAGTAGAAATTTAGAAATGCTTTTCTGAAAATAATAACGATATCAAGAATGCTCTCTCTAGGATGATGGGACATCACCTAAAGTTTCCTTTAAAGCAATTCATTTGAAAACAAAAGCTTGATTTAGATAGGTTTGGGCGACAAAAATTTCTAAGATATATTTCAACACACTGTGATGCCTTTCTGACTTGTGTCCTCGCCATAGGGCAATAGGGCAATAGGGCAATAGGGCAATAGGGCAATAGGGCAATAGGGCAATAGGGCAATATATTTTTACATGACTAATTTCATCAAAGTTCTGTGAAAATTTGACACTTATGCTTGAATAAACTATTTAGGTAAAATTAGAGCAAATTTCGCTGCTATTATTTTTGAAACTGAGTGAATTTCGACCCGAGCCGAATTGAAAAAGAGCGACCCGGCATGTTTATTAATGCTTTCAGTTTTATACGAAACAATGAAACTGGGCAAGCAAAACGCATTGAAAATGGCAAGTTGTTCCAAAGATTAGAACCAAAATACTGAACTGTTTATAGTAAATGGGTTTTTTTGAAAGTTTGAACGTATTTCCCGACGTGTACCAATCTTTTGAACAGGTGTAAAGGACTCATGGAAGCAATTTGAGACTACTAATTCATGGCTTTGTACATAAATTTTACGATGTTTATCTGCAGCGAGCCCTCTGCTTTGAGGATATTTGATGAATGACTTAAATTCTGTAAGATGTTTAGTTTTTCAAGCTTCTGGTTCAGGCTCCATAGTGTCATGAGTCTATAATCATTTCATACAGAAAACAAAACGCTTCCTTGCACGGAGGACTGTACAAAAAGCTTTGGAAAACCTGGGTCTTTATCTCAAGACAGAAGACAATGAAATGGTCATTCCAGTTTGTAGGTTTGTGTTCTATGATTACGTTATTCTTTTTTCCTGCACCCTTAAGAAAGCTCTTTTTTTTGTGTTTGAAAGATGTGCCTTGTCTGATTTTGTTGCTTAGTTATAATGTTAGTAGCCCGGGTAGTGACGATCAAAATAACAATTAATTTGGCCTTAAAAAGGTGTTGTTTGTTGCAGAATCTTTTGCAGAGCTGCAGGAACGTCTGTTAAATCTATTTTATTGAATTCTAGCTCTTTTTATTAGGTTCATAAAGAAAACTCCATTATGATTTGTGACATTATTCTCGATAATGATTCTCGACTGTAGATGTGGACATTTGTCACTGGTAAACCTCGATTGTGATTTTACAGTATAGTGTTAACTGATGTAGAGAGGTTCTGTGCCAGGTCGGCTTTGCTTTATACTTCTTGAGTTAAAGATTACATTTGCATTATTCGTTAGTATTTACCCTTACAATAGTAATATGTTCTCCTAAACATTTACCCTTACAATATCGTAATATATTCTCCTAACCATACTGTGCGTTAAGCATTTAGTAGCTGAGAGTAATCTCTTTGGGTTGATCATGTGCTTCAATGCCAGAGCTGTTAAGAAAACCCGAAGTAACTACTATCCACAAAACATGGGTTGTCCAAAAGAGTCATGTAATAGCAGAATCATGTGCCTTTTTATAACTAACTTGCGCAGAATGGTTAGAGTTGAGATCAAAATGGTACTTTATCACATTTGCAAATATTGAATCAGTTTTGGATAGCTCTAAAATTGACGGTGCTTCCTCTTCAGCCTTTCAAATGCATTTCTGGAAAATGATAACTTTGGATTTTATTTACAGCCGTTCAAAAGACATAGTCGAACCTTTGCTGAAACCACAATGGTATGTCGATTGCCGTGAAATGGCTGCGAATGCTGTGAAAGTACGTTCTTGCTTTTTATTTGTCAAAAGTTAGACGCTTCTGATTTCAACAGATGTCACTAATGGGATGCTCCAAAACTGATCCTGTCTTTTGATGTAAATCTTGCTTGTTTGAATTATCAGCCACGTCACTATAGCCAGAAATGTTAATTTACCGGATTAGTAAACTAATGTATCGGTGTTTTCCGAAATGTCCATTTATAACAAGTTTCATTGAACTAGTAATGAAAAAGTTGATTCAGATTGGAAAATTTCAAATTTATATCGACGAGGCCGTTCTCAATTCTTGAGTAATTTTTCTCGAAAGGTGTATTGCAAATGCTTGCAATGTGTCTAGAAATGTCCAACGAATCCTCTCTTTCTTTCAGTATTGGAGACAAGCAGGTTGATCTCCTAAGGACGAGCAGCAAACTATAGATGTGTATTCCTTGCACGAGACCAGATAGGATGGCTTGTGTCCGTTTGATAGAGACTATGTGATTGCCTTTTCATTACCATGAAGCTAAATATTTAAAAGTAAAGCTGCAAATGCTTTTCTGGTGTTAAAATAGCCAATATCCGGAGGAGCTGTGATCAAGTTTACTGAAAAAGATTTCTCGCCCTTAGTATAAGAGTGAAATGGACCTTTTAGCTGTTCCACAAAAGAGCCTGATCGAGCAATACTGTTATACATTATTATGCGAATTATTCGATTGCGTCGCGTTAGAGTTTCTGTCACTGTTGTTCACGTTCGAAATTTCCACAAAATGTTTCAAAATATCCTTCGATTCCGATTCTTTCTTAGAATAGCTAAAAGGTCTCTTATCTCATCAGTTTTTGCCGGGTGATGCAAAAGAGAATGTCACAAGCGAGATCGCATTAAAAATACTTCAAGCGAAGCTTATGGACAAGTTCGGTATTTGCATGTAGTTGAGAGACTTACCTATCTTCTCAAATGTTGCTTAGTTAGTCTAAGATATGGGACTAACCTCTGAAAAACGGGCTTCGAAGTTTGGATGAACATTCATTTTTCAGCAAAAGTTCAACTTCTTTAGGCCAGTTGTTGGAAGATGTCAACAAATCCAATTCCAAATTGGCTTGAGGATTTAAAAATTAAATAGAGAGTAGAAATAAATCTTTTTTTATATATTTATATCNCTCAACAGTTTTTGCCGGGTGCTGCAAAAGTGGTGGTGGTGGTGGTGGTGGTGGTGGTGGTGGTGGTGGTGGTGGTCGTGGTGGTCGTGGTGGTGGTGGTCGTGGTGGTCGTGGTGGTGGTGGTAGTAGTAGTAGTAGTAGTAGTAGTAGTAGTAGTAGTAATTTATTTTAAGTGGCCTGATATGGTTTCTAGCTATTTACAGCTAATTTAGGCCCACTATGCATGCTGCATCCAGGCATGGGACCCCTAGTTTAACGTCCCTTCCGTACAGCAGTTGATTGACTCTCAAACAAGCACAAATAGTTGAAACACCGAAAGATACCACGAGAATTATGTAGGTTACCAAATCTGCTATTCGTGGTACAAATGGGACAATTGGTGTGCAATTGGTCACACTATAATGATTTCCCTATATGTTTGATCAATCTTGACATCAATTAAGCCTCTGCAAATTAATTGTATATTTACGTCTAAAATCACATTTCTGTTAGCCGGAGGGGATTTACTGTTGCAAAAATGGTAAGCGTTTCAATCTACATAGGGGTATTGTAAAGCGCTTTTCTTACAAATGATGACAAGTTGATTCATATTGGACGACCTCCCATATTGTTTCTGTTGCTGAATTTTATCAAACTAGTGCTTATTGCAGTTCTACGCTTTTAGAAAATGTTTTTTTTTTGTTTGTTAGGATGAGCAGGTCAAGAGATATACAACTTCAAAACTGGGAAGCTTTTTATGAAACACCCGGTAGATTTCCAAGACCACTTCAACTCTACTTCCATTCTAGACCTTAAAAAGTGTTAACTGGAAACGGGTGGAATTTTTTTCACCTGAGATGTAAGTTTGGGATTCGAAAAATTTGAATCACATTTTAGGATGGTAACCATAGTTTAATTGACCCAGCAACGCAACACGCAAAGCCTTTCAACGAAGACAAAGCATGTATCAATAACTCTCGATTTCTGGAAGTCGGTTGTTATGATCTTGTTCGTGATTGTTTTTGTTTCTTGGTCTAGATCTCTTAACAAGATTTTTAGATAATTGCAATCTGTCATTGCAATTGCCATAATTGCTGATATTTCGCCATTGTACGGTCTGTCAAACGTAGAATTTGTTGGACTTACCGGGTAATAGTTGAGTTCTTCATATATTTTAGGCCGTTCGAAATGGTGACCTGAAAATTATTCCCAACACTCACGAAAAGACTTGGTTTGCATGGATGGAGAATTGCAGGTTTGTTGCAAGGTTTACTTTTGTTTATTTCAATTGGTGGCTCAGCATTTATGAATTTGAGAATGCAGCAGTGAGGACTGTGTTCGACAGACAGCTTCATTCAAAGAGATTTCATCGCGGTTCATCGATAGTGTTTGATATGATGGATAGAAGATGCTACGCAAAGCTTTCTACATCATTTTCTCAACATCTCTTCAAATGAAAATGCTTTTTCTGTTTGCCATAGGAGGTCGAGAAAGTATAGAAGCATGGGAACATTGCTCCCAGGAAATTTTCTGAGAGCATCTCTACGCCACTAGAAATTGTTCTTCGTATAAATTTATCTCTGATAAAAGTTATTCTTAAAGTTGTGGTGATCAATAGTTGTTTGATTTTTCCTGGCCGAAAGAGATTCTTGTTCATTTCCCTGACGTAGTCTTTGATGCGCAATCAATCAATTTGTGATGAGCAATTTTTAGCCATGAATTTTCTTCATCGCAATGTGTAAAGTACTTTGTTGGCCCTGAGCACTGTGATCCAGACATGGAATTAATATCAAATTATTATAACGAAAAGACACGATACTATTGAAAAAAACAAACATTTTTCAAATCGGATCTGTGAGTCGAGAGATATGATTTTTAAGTTGGCCTATGATGCCAAGTTTTGTTGAAATTTACCATTTCCGGCCTTATGTTTGGGGCATCGATGAACACATGCAAATCAAAATAGACAAAATAGATCGTTCTAATTAAGATTCTTTAACGATTCTATAGAAATTCGATTAAAGAACGCAGTGCATCTTGGTAAGAAATTCCTCGCCGCCATCTTTAGCGCGATCGTCTATTGCTGTACATCCTCAACGAAAATGCCGAATTTCGAAAACTTTTTTCATTTCATAGATCTATATCTACGCTTGTCAAATATACAAATTAAATTTTAAGATCTTGGGCAAAAATAGATTTTTTTTCAAAATGGAGTACGACATTTCTAAGCCCGAAAAAATTGGAAACGATCAAAATTTCGTCGTTTATAGTGTACTTTCGAGAACCGAATAATCGTCCCCTCCCCCTTCTTATCAATTTTTGACAATTTTTCCGACCCGCCTAATTTTTATTCCAACCCCCCTTTTATTAATTCTTGAAAAATAGAAATTATAGTGAACATAATTTTCTAATAATTCCTGCTAAGCAAACTTACTGTATTTATTAACTTTATTCTCCTTTGTTTGTTTGACCCGCACGCGAGAAATGTATTAGTAACGTGACTAATATAAAAAAGATACGTGTTTAACTAAGAAAACGAAAAACGACTATTCTCAATTCCAACCCTCCTGATTGTTCCAACCCCCCCCCGATTATTATTATATTGAACCATTTCCAACCCCCTCCCCGTTTATTCGGTACTCGAGAGTAAACGAAAAATCTAACTAAATCTAACTCTTAGCAAAAAATACTAAAATTAAATCTGATGTATTGAATGCATCTTTGCCAAAGGATTCGTACAGCTTCGTACAGGAAAAAATTCACGGCACTTTGAAAATACTTGGTTCGACGTTGGTTTTCCAGCAATGGTGGTTCTCAAAATAACAGAACGGTTCCCAGTACGATAAATATCTATCTAAACTACTGTTAATAGTATTCTGATGGAATCTGAATTAAAATTGGTGTCTCTCTAGTGGGCAGTATAAACATTAATTAGCCTTTAACAGGTCATTTTGTGTTCGAAGTCTTCGTTCGAAGCATAGCGTGCAGTGTAGAGTCAAAAACAGTGACTACAATGACTGAAGGGTACAAGGATTTCTTGTAATAATCAATTTCATTGCTTGGTCTAAACGAATTCACCCTATATCATCAACAAGTTGCGATACAGTGCGTGCAGAAGATGTGAGAGTCTTAAACGTGGACAAGGGCTTCTAGCTCACTAACAGGAATGGAAGAAATATACAAGCTTTAGAAAACTCCAGCATGTCCCAGCCTTCTGAAA
The DNA here is from genome assembly GCA_004194395.1 of Aurelia aurita complex sp. Pacific. Taxonomy (NCBI): domain Eukaryota; kingdom Metazoa; phylum Cnidaria; class Scyphozoa; order Semaeostomeae; family Ulmaridae; genus Aurelia; species Aurelia aurita complex sp. Pacific. The sequence continues at coordinate 32,435 of REGL01001801.1, forward strand.
TAGAGGCCTCCATGTACATCTTCCGCGATATTTCTTCTTTTCTGATTCCATTCTTACCGGCAAATATTTCAACTGACCTAAGACTATCTTCTTGCAGTCCTGTGTTGAAACAAATTTTGTTCTCTTTCGTGGTAGAAAATGACTAAGGGGTTGAGCCCGGGGGGGGGGGGGGAACTGGCCTTAATTTTGTAGGGGGGTGTGCCCACGAAAAAAATTTTTCTTACCCTGCTCCAGAATTTTTCGCTCAAAATGATAACCTGTTCTAGAAAAAATTGGTGAAAAGTATACTCAAAAACATGAAATTTGACCGAAAACAGACCCGAGCTAGCCGAATATCCTCCTCTGACATGTTTTGACAACCTGCTCTAGAAAAATTGCCTCATTTTGATACCCTGGGCTAGAAAAAATTGGTGAAAACGATACCCTTAAAAACGGCACATCCCCGTCGGACAAATATACTAAGTACCCCCCCC
>REGL01001801.1:48456-58965 GCA_004194395.1 Aurelia aurita complex sp. Pacific
GGGGGGGAGTGGTGGTGGGATCTCCGGATGAGCAACACAAACACTATGTTTATACTTTGTTTCATTGCCTTGACGACACTTGCAAGAGTTCCGCTCATTGAGCATATTTGAAGTAAGGTCTGAAAATCGAATCTGATAGTTCTCGGGAGAAAATAATAACTTCATACTTTCCCACTCAATTCGAACTGGACTAACACAGAAAAATGCATTATTGCATAATGTGGCAGGGATGAAAAAGCGATTGAAACTATTGTTTAGTTAAGAAAAGACAGTTTATTCTACTCCGTGCCGTGAAACCGTGAAACAGTAAAATTCCCATTTGAAAATTCCAGTTGGCACAAGGCAACAATGATAGCAGCGACCAGTTTTCCCGAGACCTATTTGTTTCAATTCTTCACACCTTAGGCTAATCCACACAATCAAAAATTGTTTGAATCTAAATTCTACTCAATTACAAAGTAACGTTTTCTCTTGTAAATAAAAATGTTTCCCCGCTCGGGACGTCAAGGTAATGAATGCATTTTCAATTCAATTTTTGTATTGCTCATGGAGGGATTCCCCACCATCACGAGGCAGGAAGGCGTAATAATCTCTCTGGTTTTGCCTTGAAGATGAAAATGAAATATTAGAGCTTACAACTCCATTTTCAGATTACAAATTTCTTGCTACGATATGCCATACTGTGAGTTGAAATATCTAGCACATAACTAGAATGAATAGAAATTGCATTGTAAGCGATTTTTCTCTGTGCTCAATCAAACGTCGGAACTTTTTTTGGGACGCCCGGTACATCTTGCATTGTAAGCGATTACTTGGAAATTCTTGGTTTGAAAATAGTGTAAATATGAAAAGACAGCGATCAAAATTGCAAAAACAAAGCAAGGAGACCCTGCGAAACGTTTGCCAGCTTCACTAGCTTAGAGTTTAGTCAATTCATTGTCATTTATCTTCGATATATTGCAAATCTCAAGGCTAACAGTAGAGTGTTACTTGATTCCGATTTGATACATTAATAAAACCTAGATCTCCTTCCCAGTTACCTTGATTTCCAGTGCACATTTTGGTCTTGGAAATGCACGGTTTATGTTTTACTATTGTGAAATTAAATCAACAATTATTTATTTGAGTTAACGCGTTGGGGCTTGTCTACTTTCATCTTATTTCACAAAGAGACTCATGAAAAGTATAATAGATCATTGGTTGTGTCTTCATATTGCAGGATGCAGATGATAAGTTCTGGGTTAGGTGAGTAGCTTCTTTTATCACAGGGAATCCATTACTAAGATTTCTTTCTAAAGTTTGCGTCTTCCTAAAATGATTGCTTTTGAAAACTTTCTTCGTTCTCCTCTGCGATAGCTTGGTGAGGAGGAATGGTAAATGCGGAGGGAAAGAGTGGAGGAGAATCTCCGTATTAGTATCACAAATGGATAAAAAACAACTCAATTGGGCCATATTTCTTGATTTGAAAAAGTATATTGATAAACAAGTTAGGTGTATACGGTATCATGGGAATCTCGGGAGAACACAGTGATCCAGAATACGAAAATGAATTTTCGAAAATGCAAAAAATACATGAGAGTCTTTATAGAGGACATCATGAGGATTAACAGAGAAATGTGCAGAGAATTTTATTTTTGAAGTTGGCCTAAATTTCATACTATTGTTTACACTGACATTTCCGGTACAACTGTCAAAATAACGTAAATCTCAAATGTCAAAAGGTCATCTTGCTTTTGTCCGATAATAGAATTTAGAAATATGAAAGGTAATTTTTGTTCTTTATAGCTATCTTGTTGCTTGATTCATATGGTAAACGGTTATCCATGAATTATGCAAAGTTATAATATGCTTTCTATTCTTCCCTAGATTCCTTTGTCAAAACTTAAGCTTAAAAGTTGAAAAAAAGCAAGCGTTAGCAAGCCTTAGCGACTAATTTTTTCATTAAACTCCAACGTCTTTTGAATGCTCCCCTAAATATTTCGTTCGGAGTCGTTCAAATAAGTGGTCAAAAATTCTTTCAAAGTCGTTGCTAAAAGATAATGATCATTATGATGAATGCTTTACTTAGGCAATTTATCAATTCCTTTATGCTAAAAACAAAGCGCAAAATGCCAGTAATTTTCCTTGGAGTTTTCTCACAGTATAAGTAAAGTTTAGAGACGTACTGAAAGAATTATCGATGGGATTGGATGGGAAATAATTTTTTTGTCAGAGCAGTAGCTCGAAGATATTTCAAGAGACAAATTTTGCAGTTCGGCTGAAAAGAATTCTTTGTTGCTAATCTTATCTGTGATAAATTGTACTTTTTTGAAATTCTTACATGCACATGTACTTATCGGTTCATTCTCTTTGACTGCCACTGTGTGTCTTGGCCCCTTACTTCCCCGTTCTTAGTACATTTTGCCACGGTTTTGTAGCAGTTGGAGCCAATACAACAAGCAATTTTGCGATAATGGTAGTAATATCATTGATGATTTATTATCCACAGAATAATGAACACTATGAGACATCCTGAATTTTGGTTAATTTATTGTTTGGGAATTTAAATTTGTCGCTTGATACTCACGATAAAAAGTACTCTTTCAAATTAAAATCCTATCAGTTATTTTTCCCAGTAAGTCTGTAAAGTTACTGGGAAACTTTAATTATACTTGAGAAAACACCAAGGAAAATTATTTGAATTTTCCTCTTTGTTTTAGCATATAGGAATTAATAAGATGCCTAACTAAAGTATTCATCACAATCATCATAACTTTTACCAACAAATGTTGAAAGAATTTTTGAAAATTTATTTGAACGACTCGGAACGAAAGATTTTAGGGAGACATTCAGAAGATGTTGGAGTTTAAAAGAAAATTTGTCGCGAAGGCTTGCTAAAGTTAGGTTTTTTTTGTTATAAACTGTTAAGTTCAGGTTTCCAGTTTTGAGAAGGAATCTGGGGAAGAATAGAAAGCACGTAACTTTGCATAATTGTTGGATAACCGTTTACAATGTGAATCTATTAACTAGATAAAGGAGAAAGAATTACCTTTCATTTAAAAGCAAACATATCTAAAATCGGACAAAGGCAAGATGTCCTATTGATATTTTGAAATTGACATTATTTTGACACTTGTACCGGAAATGTCAGTGTAAACAACCATATGAAATTGAAGCCAACTTAAAAAATACATTACTCCGCACTCAATGGTCCAATTTGAGAACTGTTTGAGTCATGTTAAACTTCAGGATGTCCTCTATAAAGACTATTTTTTGCATTTTCGAAAATTCATTTTTTTTATTTATTACATGCTCCGGATCACTGTGGAATGGTTTACATCTGTCTTAAGTATAATGTATTAGAAAGCAATTCTGCTCCGTTCGTGGACGACAGTCGAGAGCTAGATAGGTAACATGTGATATACCTCAAGGGTCATGGTGAGGATAGCCTGATAACCAGACCCAATTCAAAAGGAATAAGTGGTCTGTTAAACACCGCCCTAAAGCTTGTTCAAGGCTCGTTTTAATATTGCTCAGAATCCAAGGTTTTGATAGAAATTTATGCGAATAATTTGTTGATTTTTGTAAACAAAGCATTTATCTGTGTAGTCCTTTGATATTCATGACTTAATTACTCTTTGTTCTACCTTGCATAGAATTTCAATCTCTGACCCAAGGGCCCTGAGGGTGTGCAATTCAACTGCGAATAATTTGTTGATTTTTGTAAACAAATCATTTATCCGTATAGTCCTTTGATATTTATGACTTAATTACTCTTTGTTCTACCTTGCAGAGAAATTTAATCTCTGACCCAAGGGCCCAACGGTGTGCAATCCAACTGTCTGCCGAGATTAGATTTCTATGCAAGGCAGAATAAAAAGTAGTCAAGTCGTATTGAAACTGCAACATTCCTTTTCAGAAAATTTTCAAAGAACTACATATTGGATAATTGGTTTCTTAACAAATATCAACAAACTATTCGCATAAATTTCCATCAAAACCTTGGATTCTGAGCAATATTAAAACGAGGCTTGAGCAAGCTTTACGGTGGTGTTTAACAGACCACTATTTCCTTTGAAATCGGGTCTGGTTATCAGGCTAGGTGAAGACCATTCCTATATTTATCATCTACCTGAATGACTTTGAAAAATGTTTGGAGCTCGCTAGGGCCATTCTGCACGCAGAGGACACACACGTTATATTTTACATTAACATCGTTGATGGTCTAACATTGGTTTTAGTGGTCGAAACGAAAAAGAAGCTCGTGAAAATGCTGCAAAGAGATTTAACGTTAGCGAAGAGAAGATTCAACTGAAACAAGGTGAGCCTTACGATTAAAGTTTGACTTGCTACAAGTCTCAGTATAAATCTCAGAGAGTCAGTATAAAGCTCAGAGAGTGTAGTGTCTAAATGAAACGAATAAAGGCAAACGAAGACTTATCGTTCTTTCCCTCCTCCGCCGCCCTCGGGTTGCGCGCTCGTTCGCCTCCGGCGCAGTATGAACTATACACCTTGACAATACGAATAAAAGGCAAACAAAGACTTTTGGCAAGTCAAGATTAAAGTCTGCTTTAATTCTTCAATTTTAATCTTAGAGTACGTTTGTATGAAACTGGTACTGCAGCGATTGTTGTGTAAATGTTTGCTCGGACGCTTGGTTATAATCAAATGAAATTATAGGTAATGTTTAGACAGATTGTTTGAAATGGCCAATGATCTAATGTTTACAAGAGAATCAGTTGCGATGGCCACCAGAATAATGAGCAATAACTAGTCATTTTTGCAAATTGATATTCAGCGGGGATATAGCTCAGTGGTAGAGCATTCGACTGCAGATCGAGAGGTCCCTGGTTCAATCCCGGGTGTCCCCTGACTTTCTTTTTTCTCTATGTCATGTTTCCAGCATCATTCTGCCGAAACCCATTTTTTATATTGAACTCATATGACCTGTTACAGTTTCAAAAAACGAGTATCTTCCAGAGTATGCTATTTCCAGGCTCCAAACAATAGGAAATGCCATGATCCAAATCCTTATTTCTGAGTAAAATAGATTTTTATTGGTTGCAGATTGGGAATCTGCATGATCGATTTAGTTGAAATCAAAAAAAATTTCTAGCTAAATTATTCTAAGAGCTCAATTATGACGTCATAGAATTGATGTGTCATAAAGATTTTTCGAATTTCATCAAAAGCCACAAGCAGTAGATCGCTCGAAAGCTCCAATCAAATGCAGTCTAACTGCAGTATTTTAAATCACATTAGACGTACCTGCAAAGAGTTACACCCACATTACCTATAAGAAGTGTCAAATGTTAACGTCATCAAAATGGGCATTTCCGGTGAGGATCGAAAATTTTTCCAAGTCTAGTTTGAATCTCCATGGTCGATTTAGTACAAATCAAGCATAAGATCAATTGTTAGGCAGATCCTTAGATTGTTTGAGATATTGGACTGCACATGCAGGGCCGCCAAGAGCTAGCTTAGGCCCCAGGACAATTTCAGATGGTGGGCACCCTGACTGCCGAGCGATCTCTTCAGCAGAGGGAGCAATACACTCAGTGGAGCCTGGGGGTACTCCCCGGGTTAATTTTCAACCACAAGGCTATCTGGATTGCCGCATAGAGCCTCTAGGAAGGAATGGTTAACTTTATTTGCGTCGAGAGAATTGAATTTTACTCTTCCTATTTTCTTCTGAAGAGGCTGCTTATGGGAAACTTTAATAGTTCGAAATAATTTGGAAACTCTGCCAGAAGTGATTAGAGGTGAATTCAAAGTCAGGGAACTTCTTAAATCTTGAATTCAAACTTAAAGCTTTTGTTGCAAGATGTTACGAATGTTTATGTAATGTCACACGAGATCGGTCGATCTCAAATTGCTTCGTTGAAATGAATTATTCGCTAAATGTTTTTGTCCCAGTTTAGACGACAGGTAATTCTCTTTTTTATGGTTGAACTAACTGTCTCTTTTAATTCTGGATCAAAAATGCCATACGAGCTATAATCAGTGAACTTGATATTCAATAATGTAACGGTTAACTAAGCGAATTCAATTGAAACAAAAATGAATTGACTCTTCTACAAAGCCCAGAGTCAATTTTCTTATAGCTTCTTGGAAAGCAAGCTTGTTTTCCAGCAGCTCTCACAAATATATCATGTTTATTCATTATATTCTACATCCACTCCTTGTTCATTAAAGGACAAGTCCGGGGTTATGCATGAGTAATGGATAAAGAGGCTAGCAGCGATTAAGAGGCGAAAAAACAATCGTACAGCCTCGTTTTCGTTTGTGCGATATGACGTCACTTCGCTCAAATTGCTTATTTGAATACGTAATTTCGCAAGGGGAAGGCGAAAAATAGTGGAAAATAGTATCATACATCATTCATAGCAGTATTATCTTGTATTTTATCATCAATCATACCAACCCCGGACTTGTCCTTTAAAACTTGTTGTGATTGTTCATTTCAATTTATTTCCTGAAGCTAATTTTGTCGGTCAATTGATTTTACATCGATTATTTCAGTGAATGTTGATGAATGATTGACAAATAACGTTCAGAGAAGTTTATACTGGTCCCCATTTTTGCAGGGCCCGTGCAGTTGCCCCCTTACCTCCTTACGTGTAGTTGCTTCCTTACAGTGGGCTTGAATACATGTTCAGCAGATGTTCTAATGATGGTCTAAACCATTCATCATTTTAATTTTGTAGATGAAGATGTGTTAGACACTTGGTTTTCGTCAGCCATATTCCCATTTTCAATTTTTGGATGGCCAGAGTTGGTGAGTCAGGGTCTGAATTATTTCCAACTTGTTTACTGGCTGTAGCCAATTATCTATGTCTCAGTGAAGACCCTCATTAAAAAAGAAACCAACAGCGTCAAGTTTAGCCATACATTGTAATGAGAAATATATTTTTAATGGGGTCGTAATGTTTATCACTATTAGGTGTCTCAAGCAAGTCTTCCTGCCTTAAAAATCTCCCAGACTCTGTTGATGCACCTATCAGTAAATTTTCCCTTATATCTGTTTTTACAACGATCCAGTCAACTTTAAATGTAATAGAATTTTGTTCTCATTTCTAGAATATCATCTAACGACACCTTGAAAACCTTATCTTTAGCCAGGCTCTTTGAGCCCATTCTGTAAGGGCCAAAATGGCCAAAGAGCCACAATTATGATTCTCCGCTTCATTAAAATCTCCAACAACATGATGTGCGCTTCTTTCTTATATTTATGACCAAATAAGAAGCTTGACATCACAAAGAAATAAGAAATAGAGTTCTAGCCCTGTTCAAAGCATAGGTTAGAATATTTGCAACAATTTAAAGTTAAATGTGCAATATGCTGTTGCCCCATTCTTTCAACTGAATTGATGATTACGCTAAAAATACTGGCGAGCAACTTTTTACCACAGGGCCACTGTTTACATGATACCTGATAGCTATTGTCGCGTCTTGATTCTCATACCACTTGGTCTGTTTAAGATCGAAATCAAATTTATATTTGAGGCACCCGATATTTGCCCGGTGCCTCTTGCCGAACATTTTGAAAGCCACATTTTCACGGACTATTCAGACTGCAAATTAGCAAAATATACGATAGAAACCGCTGAAGATTTTGCTAAATTTTACCTGCTTTCATAAAACGCAACAAAGGTTGCGAAGAGATATGGCGTCTCCTATTCACATACAAAGCGCTGAGGTACTGATTCTTGAACAATAGAAATTCTGGCCTAGAATCAACAGTCAAAAATAACATACTATTGTTTTCGGCATGAATTTCTTTTGTTCAAGATTCAGTGCATAATCGGTTTGCGGATGAATTAATAAAATTGGCTAAGATTTGTTTTACCCATTTCAAGTCAGGTGACCACCTTCCTGGCACGTTTCAGTGTTATACCCCTTTTTGCATTCATGGCGCAAGTCTTCATTGTACGAAATATGTTGATTAATTCAAAATATTAAAACAATTATTCTTCGAACAGAATATTTTCGACGTTCGACGTTCCTGGCTTGAACCCATCATCAAGTGACTTTATAATGGGTTGATAATCAGTTTTCGCCCGAAATGTCGTACACAAAACTCTGTTCGAAGCACAATTATTTTACTTAACTTTTTTGTTTTTTATCCTTCTATATCATTATTAGGAAGCAATGCGGTATTGTTTTTGATCCTTCATTTTTCAATTTCATCGTTTCTCATTGTCCCTGAAGTAAGGGCATGTGATTATGCAGCGAAACGTATCGGATAGCACAACTGACGTTATGCCACAGCCATTCCAGAGTGATTTTGATATCACCTACAAAGTGAACTGGTTTTGAAGTGAATTTGCTTCTATAGTTCTTGTGTGATGTAACCAACACCACTTTCCGATGCGAGAATCACGGCGCGACGATGTGGCTATCTGGTTCAATGTAAACATGGTCTAAATATGAGTGATTGGCAATTTTATATTCGTAACTATTGTTTCTATGACCCGTTTACACATTTCGCTCCATCATGACATTCTTTACTTCGATGGTTTGAAAATGAAATCGCTGAAATTGCAAAAATAAATTATCAACATACAATGCTGTGTTGCTGCCTCATAACATAGACAGAAGGCCTAACCGGCATGAAAATCAAGATGCTACTATAGCTATGCGGTATAATGTAAGCAGTGGCCCTATCCGACAAGATCACTGGCAGCGAGATGCGACGAAAGTTATCCAGTGCAGCCTAAATGGGGCCTAAGACGCACGCAGTTATCTAACTATTTAACTAAGTGTTATTGCCTCAAAATGTTTTTGCCCATCGGCAGCCTGATCAGTGAATGTGAATTTTTTTAAGTAGATGGCAAACAACCCAGAAAAAATGAAACTTTCTTCATTTTTTTCGTCAGTGCTTCGTTGCGTATAATACACCTTCAACATGTTTTTGTAATCCAATTTTGTTTCGAGAACAGGCTCAACACTTTTCACAGCCATTACAACATAGAAACAGTTGTTGTATTTGATATTCAGTTTCTTTTCCAGAAGTTTTAATCCCCTGTTAGCTATTTTTGTACTGTTGAAAAAACACTCCTGTTTTATTTTTCTACCGTATTTCTTCACTTTCTTTTGGGTTTTTACCAAAATATGTCGTATCGCCTGCTGAGTGGAGATATAAAATCGTTATCCAAGACATGTTTTTCTTCAAAATCATATGTTTTACGAAGATCCTCTCCGCCTCTCCACACGTAACACTAATCCTCTTGATTTTTATGTCAACGTTTTTATATTTGTTATGAAGGATCGATGGATTTTTTATGTCATTAAAAAGGAATCTCCGTTTCACGTGACTGCAGACACTTGATATCTTGCTCTGTAATCAAGGCTGGTATAGCATAGGGCTCAAATCTTTCAAATCTTTAAAAAGGTGGGTGTAAAATTCTATTGCAGTTTTCTTTGAATTGGATGGCTTGAAAGGAACTTATTGTACTTTGCTGTAAACCTGCCGTGGAAATTTTTTGATATCTTGATTTTTTTTCGAAATGGCGCCAATTTAATGATTTTTGAAAAAATTGATGGAAAATTTTGAAAAAATTTAAATCATTGTAAATCCTAAACCAAAGGACGAACAATCATATAACTTTCAAGAAAACCATAGTTTATGAAGGCCTAAAATATGGTGAAAACCAGAAATCAGTATCTTTTCTGGTTTAGGATTTAGAAGTTTGGTGACGTAATAGCCTCAAATTTAATAAATGCCGCCATTTTGAGACTAATCAGGATATCAATAAATTTCCACGGCAGATTTACAGCAAACAACGCTAAGTTCCTTCCCAGCCATTTAATGCAAAGGAAACTTTAATATAATTTTACACCGACCTTTTTAAAGATTTGAGCCCTATGTTGGCTGGTATATCATGGTCATTTTCTCCTTCTGCTAATATCTTTGTGTGTATATTAGTCTTGGTTTATTTCGTTTCTATCTTCTGCTTTACATTCATTTTTTAGGGGAACTTATGAAATTGACCCAGTACTAAAATGCTCTTACCTTCACCTTCACCTTCACCATCTTAACATTATCCAATTTATTGTCTCAAAGTTTCTTGGTGTAAATGAACAGAAACATAGTCTAAGCATAGCGCAAAGAACGTCTTGCTACACTTATTTTCGTATTATTTTCATTGATCCAGATCATCACATACAATAGACCGTTTTACTTGCTATAAAAGAGGTTTGGATCGAGCGTTCAAATCTTGTAAAGTTTTTGGAAGGAAAACTAAAGCACAAGCAAGCAATGTGTCAATTTTTTTATTTACAAACAAATCATACAAAACAACATACATTACTGTTATGCCATCTAGTTCTCACTGTTAACAGCATTTACGGCAGACCCTCGATGTATCAGAGAATGAATTTCATCCAGGGATAGACTTTTATCAGAGAATGAATTTTATCTAAGGATGAATTTATTCTAATTGACTCAATTTAATTGTAAATTTAAATCAATTTATCAATTGGCTGCAGAATGTGGGTGATCCGGGTGATTCGGGTGAACCAGGATAT
>REGL01001802.1:0-13422 GCA_004194395.1 Aurelia aurita complex sp. Pacific
AGTACTTTTTGAGTGTATCTCTCTGGCCAGAATATGGAGAAATTAAACTTAACAAAATTTACGAAAAAGAAGGAAAACGATCAATTACAAGCAAGGATTGAAGAGCCGGCTTATGCCTCATCGGCGAGATAAGTCATATAAATGTTTAATAATGGAAATGGACGACATTTGAGAAAATAATGCTTTCTACAGAATTTCTCTACATTCTGGCCAAAACAGAATTTCTCTCCGCTCTAGCTTCTCTCTGTTCTGGCGCTCCGCGCCAAGGCGTCTCTCTTTATTTACTCGTCGCTTGTAATCAGTCTATAAAGATCCGATGATGTACGAGCCTCGTTATGAGATTGTATGTCACGTGATTGATAGATCTTCCCTTTGAAACACTCCTTTCTTTCCATAAATTGGTTCATGACTAATGCAAGCAATTTCAACTGAAGTTCACTCAAATAACCGAAGCGTCAACGATGGCCGACCAAGATGTCAACCCATTTGCTGACCCAAATGATGTCAATCCATTTGCAGTAAGCAGTTGTCATTTCTCTGTGGCCTTCTATTGTACACACTCTATTTTGCACACCTGTTTCCTTTTGGATATGGGTGGGCCTAAGTCCCATATACTATAATACGCAAAGACAGTACCTACACAGGAACAGCAAGTATCAATCCCGTATCAACCAATTATTAGTTTCATTGTAGATTTTCCTCACCTTCTTCAAACTTTCTTGTTGGTTTGCTACTTGCTGCATGGGTCTTATCTCGCTAGTTAGTTCCCCATGTGTAATTTTCAATTCTAGAACAATCCATCTCTTAGCGAGTAACAGCGAGTAACTAGGCTATTTTTATCCGTTTCATCAAAGATTAAATGTATGGAAAAATGAAAATGCATATGGATGCACAAATTTTCTGCTCAGCCATAGTGGACAGTTTGTTAGTAGTAGTTTGTATGTATTCCCAATACCAAAAAAAATTTTACAAGATTTTACGTTACGCCAATTGCTTAAAAACAGTAAAAAACCTGTATGGCAAAACATAGGAATCATTCGTCGTACATAGCCGAATGCTCGTGGCCCATGACCGAAACCGCCATGAAGCCTCATTTTCATGGACCAATCAGACAGCTAAAAAGCGAAGGAGATAAAAGAAACCCGTGAAGATTTTCCAAAATTTTACCTACCTTCATAAAACGCAACCAGGACAAAAAACTGCTTGAGATTTCCCGAATTTGTTTAAAGCTATCTGCTCTCCAGATGTTTGGAAGTACAAGTTTGGATGCCGGTTAAAATATCTCCAGGATTGGCGGAGTTATTGCCTCTCCAAAAGAAAAAATTGGCGAAGGCTTGTGGAGACCTGTTTACGCCACTTCAAGTCAGGTGATAAAGCCTCTTGATAAAACCTCTTTGGAATTTTATAAGTTATTTCGCAACGAGCAAGCTTTTGCCATGACTTTAAAAAGTAGTACAATACAGAAACTTCCCTAGAGTATTGCCACATGACTTGAAATGCGCGAACAAGCCTTTGTAGACTTTTTCAATTTACATAGAAGCCGTGGGGGCATTGAATCTTCAATAAAAGAAAATTTAGCGAAAGACAATAGCAAGAACAATTGAAAACGCAGATTGTGGCGTTTTCGGGTCGTTCTTACAACAATCACTATTGTTATTACTGTTGTCTCCTGGCCAGAATTTCTATTGTTCAAGGTTCAGTGCCTTTTGTTTGTGGCCATAACTCCACCAATCCTGGAGATACTTTAACCGGCATCCAAACTTGTCCCAAACATTTGGAGAGTAGATTGCTTTAACAAAAATTTGAGAAATCTCAAGCATTTTTTTGTCCTGGTTGCGTTTTATGAAGGTAGGTAAAATTTAGAAAAATCTTCACGGGTTTCTTTTGTCTCCTTCGGTTTTTAGCTGTCTGATTGGTCCGTGAAAATGAGGCTTTGGCTGTTTCGACCATGGGCCACGAGCAATCGGCTATGTACGACGAATGATTCCTATGCTGTATGACAAATTAAATTTTGGTGCTCTGGACATTGCACCAATAAACAATGACATCTATAGAAATGAAGGTGACTCTACTTTTCACTCCAGTGAACAGCAAGATGCCGTTTAGTAACACCTCTCTCTTCAGAAAACAGTTAATTTCTCGAATATCATTTGGCTTATCAAAAAGCAGTAAAATGGATGTTGTTCAGCATAGTCTGGGCCACTGAAAGATGTATAAATCGCAGTGTTTCCTTCAACGCTGGCTTCGCAAGTCCTAGTTCAAATCTTGTTGTTGATTTCAGAAAAGTAGATGTATCTCCAAAACTACTCGAAAAATATTCAATTTTTGTTTGTTCCATCTTTAGCCATGATTTGATTTACAACTTTGCAAAGTCTGATTGAAAAAGCTAGGCTATATTTCCTGCAATCAATCAAGATCAAAGGGAAAGAGCGTTGGTCAACAGATTAGTCCACGCAGTGGGAGTTGAACGCTTTTGCAAAGAGTTTGGTTTTAGATCTATGGTCATTGTTGACTCTTGATGAAGAAATTGATAATTTTGGAATGCTAATGAAAGTCTCAAAAGACACCCAAAGTATGGTTTTGTGAAGTTGCTGGTAAAAGTCAGTAACTTTAATCAATAGATGCAAATAATACTTTTACGACTGCGCTAAGGATGCCTATTGNTTTGGCAGAAGTGGAGGGGGCCTTTACTTTTTCTGCACCGGTGCTCCCTCTTCGCCATCCGTATCTTCGCTCTTGACTGTATTCATTTCTTTGAGTAAGTTGATTAACACTGAAGGATTCAAATGTGAAATAAGATGTCCATTATTCAAACATTCAACTCTACCAAAAATTTCCTTAATTTTGCAAAAGGGGCCCTTAACCATTAAAAAGGGGGCCCTTTTTGCAAGGTTTTGAGGGGGCCCACCGGCCACGGGCCGATTTACAACTTTGCCAAGTCTGATTGAAAAAGCTAGGCTATATTTCCTGCAATCAATCAAGATCAAAGGGAAAGAGCGTTGGTCAACAGATTAGTCCACGCAGTGGGAGTTGAACGCTTTTGCAAAGAGTTTGGTTTTAGATCTATGGTCATTGTTGACTCTTGATGAAGAAATTGATAATTTTGGAATGCTAATGAAAGTCTCAAAAGACACCCAAAGTATGGTTTTGTGAAGTTGCTGGTAAAAGTCAGTAACTTTAATCAATAGATGCAAATAATACTTTTACGACTGCGCTAAGGATGCCTATTGAAACTTAGGTATGGTATTTCCAACAGATGATGTTCATTTGTTTGCCAATGGAAACATTTCTGAAAGTTATTTCAATTCAAGCGTGAGCTTTTACAAATGTGCTTCATAAGATGGTAATCCGTTGACCAAGGTTTCTCCCTTTCGCTGTTGAAAAATAAACAGAAACATAAAATTCAATTACAGATAATCTAGCCGAGCTTTTTCAATCAGACTTTAAAGTTGGAGATCAACTACCTAGCTAAAGATGGAACAAGAACAAATCAAACATTTTTTGAATAGTTTTGGAAATAAATCCGATCTGAAATCAACAAAAAGTTTGGGATGTGCTTATTAGAGAGGGGGGCGAAATAGAGCTTTTACGGTACATATTGCTTTGAAGAAGGTTTAATGCAGAAAAACAAGAAAAAACAAAAATGGCTTCTGTTGTGGTGTATGTCCAGGGTTCACAGGACTTTACAGTGATCCAAGGCATGTAATTAATGCGAAAAGGGAAAGTATCTGAAATGTACAAAAGTAATTTTTCTATTGTTAACGGTAGCCTCAGGTATGTCAAAACCCAAACATTTTTCAAATCAGACAATTTAGTGCTGAGAAAACATTTCAAGTCAGGCCTAAAAAGTGTAGTTCAGGCTTCTTTCGTAGCAAAGCAAGGTCATAAAAAAACTAACTTTCAAATTCAAATTTCTTGGCTTGCACTCACTCGACTTTCATGATCTTTGTTTTGTTTGACAGATTAAACCTTGCAGAGTATGCAGTGAAAAGGTTGATTGAAATTTTATCTTTGGATTTGCAAATTTTGCGAATTCATCATGGGTTACCAAATGTTAAAAAAAACTAAAACTGAATCATGAAACGCTTCTTCAACATTAAAAATAAGAAATCTATGTTTCATTCTTGTAAAGCCTATTGCAGAATCACATTTAACCTATTGGCAGCACTTTTGCAAAAGGGCTAATTGTTATTGGTCAACATTTTGAATTTGTACTTCTCGTGAAATTAGCTCTTTTGATCACCTCTTCATAATGTTATCATCTAAATGTGGTTTTCGTATGAATTTGCGGTGGAGAGCCAAAAAATAACCTCAAAATAATGATAAGACTAACAGAAATGGCCATAATGCTCAATGAAGCTTGATTTAACAATTTACGTTTGTTCGTACTTACTAATTTTTGGCAATGTTGCTGAACTTCGACAAGACTAATATTTAGCAGGCTAAAAGTAGAAACACACACCTATTTTCATGGGACAAATCTTTTTGGACAAACCTACCATCAAAGATTTATCCTTGTTCAATTATTTGTCCCTATGTTTGTATTATGCGCAACTGCAACATCTACGCTTGTAAGGTATTTGGTACCAAGTTGGCAACATAATGTTGCACAAGAAAGAAAGTTAATATCAGAAGTGTAATCCATGTTTCAGGTACTGTAGCAAGTTTACAACTCTTTTATTAATTGTTTGCAAACTTGCATTGTAGCTAGGCCCAAGCCCTTTGTAGTATGAATTAATCAAAACGGCCAAAACATTGCAAATTCTCAAGGTGCTCATTTGGGGCAACGCTCTATGATCAACTGCTCTGTTTTGTTTGTCAGTTACCCAGACTCATTAAGCTTGCTTCTTCCAGGGTATATGATAGGCTTATGATAATATGCCAAGTTTTTGCAAAGTTTTCTTTGACGTATCGAATACACACATAGAAAATGTCAAATGCATGGTAAACAATTAATTTAAGCAAATTGAGTCAAATCAGAAACTTTTAGAAAAACTTCACAAATTATCAATTGGGTTCCCTGATTGATAACTTGCAAAGTTTTCTAAAAACGGCCAAGAAATAGTTAGGAACCAGTGGAGAGTATTGTGCCTTGTGGAAAATTGTAGAACATGTCTAATCACCACCAAATCTACTCTTTCAAGCTATTTTTCCCGATATTTATGATGAGACTTGCAGTCACCACGTCCTTAGGCCAAAATTTAAAATGGTTGAAAGCAACAGGCCAACTTACATGAGTTAGTCTTTTTGCCGGTAAACCAGCTTGCCTTTGTACCATCTTCATCATGGGACACAACAACTCCAAGTATCAGACGCATTTAATGGAATTTTAGACAAACTTCACAAATTATCAAAGGCCGTAATATTTGCTAGATTTGACTGATATGTTTTTCAAGAATCATAATCATCATGCTTACAGCACATTTTTATTTCTGTAGGACTCTTCAGTTACATCTGCTACAGGAGGAGCAACCAAAGATCTTGATGATTATAATCCATTTGCAGAACAAGCTTCCAGAAATCAACCAACACTTGCTGTTACCGGTGTAAGTTTATTTTGCATGATTCATTACAGTCCCTTTCATGTTTTTAGTTTATACCGCATCTACTATTTAAACTGATGATGATGTTTCTAGCAGAATGATCCATAAAGAATTAATATAACACACACCTATCATATGAGCTTTGTATCATTTTATCATGATTTAAAGTAACTCTGCTTTCCGCTCCAGTGAGCAGCAAGTTGCAAGACTACTCTCCTTAGAAAACAGTTAATTTCTCTAATACCACTCAGCCTTTCGAAAAACAATAAAAAGGATGTTGCTGTGCACAGTCTTCGCAATCGAGAGATGTATAAGTTTAAGTGTTTCCATCAACGCTGGCTTCGCAAATTATTTTTCAAAACTCTTAAGTTGATTTCAGGAAAGTGGATTTATCTCCAAAACAACTCGAAAATGTTTAGATTTTCTTTATCTACCTTGTGCGCCCAAATAAACTATACACTTTTCAGGCCACAATAAATCACACACTGCGCCTGTTTTTTGAAGATTTATGACTTGATCTTAAGCAGAAAGCCTGAATTAAAATGTAGGATCTTTTGCACATTTTTTTGGTTTTCATTTTTCAAAGCTATAAGCAAGTTTTTTTAAATTTTGGTTTTGAAAAACACTGAAATCGATCAAAAATGTCGATCAGATTTTCTGAAGGCTCAGTATGAATGGACAAAGAGAAAACGTTTTCAGGATGATTTGGGGATTTAGAAATTAATTAGTGTAGACTTCTCCACAAGCATTATTTCAAACATTAGCCTGTTGCGAAGTTCTGCAGTAGTTGCAATAAAGTGCCGCCTCAAAAGCCACCACAAAATCAAAAATTCAACAAGACTCCATGCTTTGCTGGTCTCATGACGCTTCCCTGTTGTCTTTCTAACCCCTTGACACAGGAACACAACCTGCACCAAACCATAAATTCAATGAAACTTCAAAGGAAATACATTTCTTTGGATCTCGTGCATTCGATTATAATTGATAAATTTTTAAATTCCCAAATCATCAGGAAAACGTTCTTTCTTTGTCCATTCATGTTGAGTCTTTAAAAAAGTTGATCGAAGTTTTTTTTACCATTTTCTGCGCTTTCGAAATCGAAATTTGAAGCAACTCATTCATGGCTCCATAAATAGAAGACTAAAAAATGTACACATGATACTGGCATCTAATTCCGGATCGTAGTTCAAAGTTAGCTCATAAATCTTCAAAATCTGTGCAGTATATGATTTATCCGGGCCTGTTGGCAGTGGGAACTCTCTTTTTCCTCACCAGGTATGTATTTGCTGTTTCAGTCCCATACCTGTGACATTTGCTTCTTGCTATTGGATCATGGTGCTTGCTGAAACACAGACACGAAACCAGCCACAATAATCACCCAAAACAACCCAATGATATTTAAATTTTGAAGCTCAACAGTTTCTATTATCTTCTGTCATCATCTTCCACCGACAAATTTTGTGAATAATGCATGATTTTGTGATTTTGTGGATATTGTATCTGAGTAATAAACAATTGTTCTGTCACTGTCAACTTAAGAAATATCACAATATTTGGGGTCAAGAAAAGGTAAATCAGTGGCAAGGTCTACTTTATATAGACATCAAAGCCAGTCGTCTGGATGTACCATCACTCACAATATGGGTTATTTTGAACAGTCAGTCAACTTTTAGGTTGTTCAAACTTTAGTATCAGTATTTAGGGGTCAGCCACTGAAGGTTGGCAAACCTCTTCTTTGAAGTACTCGTTTGGAAATGATGATAACAGTAACTGACGCTTTTTCTGAGCTCTCATTTGCAAATCCTTTGTTCCCGTGAAAGCATATAGGACATGAATATGGTAATAAAACTTTACTGTATATTTGAAAGATTTCTGTGATGATTTTCAGGGAGCCACGACAGCAGCTAGCACCCAACCTGCTACAATTGAGCCTACAAGAGCAGCAGAACCACCGCCATCTTATACACCTTATCCTTCTGCTAACCAGGTTAGTGTTATTACGATACTGTATTGTATATGAAGGGCAGGGCAGAAAACCAACCCCCAAGATAGACAATTATCTGAAAACGATGTGGATGAAAATGCACTGGGTAAAGAATACGCCTATTGAATGAAAATCAGTTCTCCATCAGCTGTACTTAAATAGAAGCGAGCTTTGAAAAATGGAGGTTTTGAAAACCACGGTGAAAAAAATCACTGATAACCAAAATTACAAACCAAAACTTACAGAAGAAACCAAGAAATTTGTCTGTTGGTGCATTTTTTCCACCTCGAATAACATTTTTTCGTGATGAAAATAATTGCATTACAAGATACTGCTACCAAATACGAAGCTTTAATGATTTTATCGAAAATAGCGAAATTGGGATCATCCTAAGAAACGTTGCATTCAATTCATTTCAAATTGTGAAGATAAATAAGTTTGCACGTTAATTTTGATGTGTTTTGAGATAAAACTTTGTCGAATTCATGTATTCAACTCGTAAAAATGTTTAAACTGCAAAAGTTGGTGCAAAAAGGACTAAAAATTGTCCAAAATTAGATAAGTACCCTCCCCCTTGGGGGGCTTAATAGAGCTTTTACGGTATTCATAACAGCACGTTTGTTACTGAAAGGTAACTCTGTACAATATGAATTTGTTGATCTCTCTGATCATGTATCACTTTTTTTTCTACAAGCAAAGTGACCAAGATGCAATGAAAAAGCGTCAAGAGGTGAGGTGTTTGTCTTCTCTAACTTTTTTCTGAATGATATTTTAATCTTGACTATTTTCCTCAGATCCAAATCCAAACTTCTCCTTTGTTGAAGCTTGGTTCTTTTCGTTTTTGATTTTCAATCATTCAGGGAGGTCATCCTTCAGCAAAGGCTTCTTGTGATACCCTACATCTGCCCTAATGCACTGCAAGGTTGAATTTCTTCCGAAAGTCCAAACATTTTCAATTTGAAATTAGATCGGTCTTGACGCAAATGCACAAATTGAAATTTCAAGACAGGTTACAAAATCAAATTTTGGTGATTTTCAAAACTTATAATTGTTAGGCCACCTGGTATACAATGAAAATCGGCACAAAAGTAGCACCACATTTTGAGCTTGAGGCTAGTAAGAGGTTCTCAATTCAATACTATGTTCTATGTTCCACATATCATACAAAAGTCACAGAAATGACATAAATTGATCATCTATGACCTCCAAACATTACATTTTGGTTTTACTTTAATTTCGCAAAGTTGTCAAAAGTTTTGACTCTTATTTGCAGCCTTTCATTGCAATTTAGAACCCACCATAATTTCTAAAAGTAACAGTGGAATTAGATATATAATCTTTTACCTGTAGGAACTGGAGAAAAAAGCAGCTGAGCTGAGCAGAAGAGAACAAGAGTTAAAAACTCTGCAACAACAAGGTAAGCTAGAAGTCTCGTAGATTTGAATTCTTAAAAAGGTCGTAATTTCAGCAAATTGAATATCTTACTCAAGGGGCAAAGCGGAAAATAGTGTAGCATGAAGTCGGGCATCGTGCAACATATATCAAGAGTAGACAAGTATAATGTTTGTCACACATCAATAATATTTCCACGCCGTTTACTCAGTTCTCATTTGAGATTAAAAGAGCTGCCTATGCCTCAGTTCTCCTTTGTTCAGTTATTTTAATAGATGTACACCGCCGTAGTTGCTTTGATGAAAGGGGTCATCAACAAGTTGGGGCCATCAACAAGTTAGGCTAAGCAATGGCTTCCTGATGAAATGGAAATGACAAAAAATATTCACTTTGACGGTATTTTTCGTAATCTGGGTGTGTCGGTTTTTAATTATTTTACATCAGGCTAGGGGAATTCGTACTCCTTGCATAACAGATTTTTCCTTGCTATATCAGAAACAAATACTGCTACAAATATCAGAAAGAAATACGGGTACAAATATCAGAAACAAATACTTGTACAAATATCAGTTCTTTGGTATCAATCGTGTTTCGCAGCTTGGGTTAGATTTGATATTTGTTGATATTCTTGTTTTATGATGAATCAGGGGGGCCTACCTTGTAGGAACTGTGTTTATTCCAAGTACTGTTTTCGTGATACAGAGTTGCTGTCATGTCAAGATGACGTAAGAATAATTTTGTGGTTTCAACTTCCGGTGTTGATGTAATACGATATCAACTGTTATACGAGATGACCACAGGGACAGCGTAATTTTTGATTGGTCAACATTATCAGACGTCACAATTTGAAAATCACTGTAACTAAAGAAACTCTAGGGGTATGCAAGATCTCATAACTCCATTGTTCATTTGTTTCACAAGCGCGTCCTACGTTGCTGTGGCCAGAGCCCGTTGCTATGGCAAGTAAACAAAGTTAAACTGGGGGGTCAGTATAGGAAAATACTGAGAATTAACTTTTTCAAATACTGGTTGTTCGCTTATAATCACGCAGTGTTTGTTATCTGACTTGTTTTGTTCATTTGAACTTAGGACAAGCGTTTGGACTATAAACACGCATGAAACAAACAAAAAAGTTGTCTAAATTAACTGTTTTGTTGTTTAAATGTTAATTCTGCAAGACTCTGCAAGTACTTTCATTCATTCAAAGTATCATAACATTTTGTTCAATAGCATTTGATATGCTTTAATTCTCCATAAGGTTAAGAATTTGCCTAATTTTGTGCATGGAAAGGAAACTGTAGAATTTGAATGAAGAGTGCATTTGAAAATATGAACTGACCTATTAATGTTATCACGGTTTCTTAATTTTCTGGAGGTGCAAACAGAATTTCATGAAAGCAGTTTCTCGTTAAAACGTGTATTATAGTAATGGTTGATGAAAATCTGAAATGGGTCGAGCAATTTAGAACTGTTAAGAACAAGATTTGTGGGGGACTTGCTTCACTGAAGAAACTGAAAAATATTCTCCCTCAGTCGAAGCTATGTAGTGTATATTACGTTATTATTGAAAGTCACCTACGCTACGCAGATGTAATCTGGGGCAGTCTTCCAACGAGAAAACTCGAAACTCTCCAACGATTACAAAATAGAGCCAAGTCGATAATCGAAAGTGCCAGATTAAATGACAACTTGTCCTGTGATTGGCTGAACGTCAATAATCTTATTTCTTTTGATCGTTCAGTTATGACCTATAAGATTATGAATAAGCTAAGCCCCGAAAGCCTTTGGGATAAATTTGAGCTAAGATCAATGCACTCAAGCTATGTAACAAGAAACTGCCATGATCTTCAGATCCCAAGACTAAATACAGAACATGCAAAAAAGGGCTTTGAATATTAAGCTCTAAAAATATGGAACGATACGCCTGTTGATATACGAAAGGCCTCAACTCTCGNAAATGACAACTTGTCCTGTGATTGGCTGAACGTCAATAATCTTATTTCTTTTGATCGTTCAGTTATGACCTATAAGATTATGAATAAGCTAAGCCCCGAAAGCCTTTGGGATAAATTTGAGCTAAGATCAATGCACTCAAGCTATGTAACAAGAAACTGCCATGATCTTCAGATCCCAAGACTAAATACAGAACATGCAAAAAAGGGCTTTGAATATTAAGCTCTAAAAATATGGAACGATACGCCTGTTGATATACGAAAGGCCTCAACTCTCGGTTGCTTTAAAAAACAATTGAAAGCACACCTACTGGCTGATCAAAAACGTTAACTTCAATTCAAAACACGACCCCCTCGAAGAACAGCAATATTAACAATTTAGATACTACATTCCCTTTGAAATTATTTTTGTTTGTTTGTTTTATAAGATTGCATATACGTATTATTGGATGCTAAAGGGTTTATTTTTCGTGTATAAATATTTATTCATATCATATCATATATATATCATATCATTGATTGTTGTTCTCAAGACTCTCCAATTCTTCTTCCTTGAGCCCTGTTTGATCGAATCGACATTCAGAGGACTTTACTACTATTTCGAGGAAAGGATTACGTCCTGAAACAACTGCGAGGAAGAGTTGGGCGGGCCCCTGGAAAAAATGTATGCAATCTTATTTCGCAGTCATTGATCGACTTTTTAACGCGACCCCTTAGTTTGCATACAGTGTCACTTTTCACATCTGGTTGAACAGAGGCTTATGTAAACAAACACTTTTGCTTCACCTAGACCGCAACGGAAAGGACGCGCTCGAGATAATCTTCTCTTGAGATCCTGCTCACTGATTGGTTTATTTGCAGAAATGATATGCCCCTAAGTTTTCTTATGTTGCACATATCAGGACAGCAATTACTCTGTGTACTATGTCACGAAAACAGTACTGGGAAACACAGTTTCTTCAAGGTAGGCGCCCTTGGATGAATATGCAATTTTGCTAAAATTTATTATACTTCATGAGATAGATGAATTATACCAACTGTTTATTTTTTAGTTACAAGAGAGAACAACTTTCCTCCACTTCCAAAGAAGTTTTGCCCAAAACCATGCTTTTTCCACGATATAAGCATTGATATTCCAATTGAGTATCAAAAGACATGCAGAATGTTGTTTTATTTATGGCAATGTATGTATCATTCATGGTTTGATTTTCTTTCTCCTAATCTTTTAAACTGATAGTTATGTATCCAAGCATACCCGATGAACATAGAAATCATTCATCGTACATAGCCGAATGCTCGTGGCCCATGGCCGAAACCACCAAAGCCTCATTTTCACGGACTTGAAGTGGCGTAAACGTGCCTCGACAAGCCTTTGCCGATTTTGTCTATTGGAGAGGCAATAACTCCGCCAGTTCTGGAGATATTTTAACCGGTATCCAAACTTGTACTCCCAAACATCTGGAGAGTAGATTGCTTTAAACAAAATTCGGGAAATCTCAAGCAGTTTTTTGTCCTGTGTGCGTTTTATGAAGGTAGTTAAAGTTTAGGAAAATCTTCACGGGTTTCTTTTGTCTCCTTCGCTTTTCAGCCGCCTGATTGGTCCGTGAAAATGAGTCTTTGGCGGTTTCGACCATGGGCCACGAGCAATAGGCTATGTACGACGAATGATTCCTATGCTTACCCGATGTACTGAGCAAAGATCTGTTTGATTTTAACCGGTTTTGCTAAGGAGCCTAATTCTCAAAACAACTTTTTGAACTTTATGACACAGATTTGCAATTTGCAACCTCGCATGACCAAACCGGTTCTGAATTCGCGGAGTAATTCACTTCATTGGCCAAAATTTCTCTGAGGCAGGCAGACAGAAGACAGAAGGTTATTGAAGTGAGCAACTACAGTCCTTAAGTAATTTGAAAGATCTTTAGGGCAGCTCAGCCGTATACTTTTAGTTTTAAAGGATCGTTGATCAGTGAAAATGATATATATCTCTCGCTGATAAAGGCCCGCATCCTTTTTATCACTAGATAATCGCAACTGAAGCAAAGCTTGGGTTATAAAGTTCCTTCAGATATAGAAGACATGACATTAGAACGTTCCTTAGTCATAGAAAATGGGAAGTTGCTCTGTGAATTGTTAACTTTGTATCTGCATCTCTTGTTATCATTTTTATGCTGATACTATTATGTACCGGGTGTCCCAAAAAAATGTATACGGATTTGGTTGACTCCAGCGATGTGAATTTAGCTTCAGTCAATGTCTAATCACGCTAAAAATGTTCCTTGATAGTTAACTTGAACATAGGTACCTCGTTTGTTGGTATTTGTGCTTTGAGAGCAGACCTGTTAATCCTGAAAGCTCAAATTTGCCTCTTCCTGCAAACCAGAGCTTTAGCCTTTTGGCCTAAGCAAATTCTCAAGGCACAGCGTATAAATCAACGATAGCCTTGATGAAATCTGAGCAATATTTGAACTCGAGTTATTTTGTTGTCCAGAAGTCACCCTTTAGTCACCCACTGGGCAGTTTCTTAATTTTTCATTCATTTTAGTTCTTA
>REGL01001802.1:13673-29371 GCA_004194395.1 Aurelia aurita complex sp. Pacific
TTTTGTATTCTTGAGTTGGTTACAGATAAACTGTTCTTTTTCCTTCCTCCAAGCTCCTGTCAAATTGTAAATGCAAAGCAAGGAGAAACAGGTTAGTTCAAATTCCCTTTAATTTGCTATTCCTTATATTTGAGTATTATAACATTGAAGCACCTTTTCGTGGACATTAATTGATTGGTCTTTTTTCTTTTACATTTTCATAAAATTTACAATAACAAACAATTACAACATTACAAAACAACGGCGAAGGGAGCATGGAAATACATAACAACCCTAAAACCTACACTTAACATAGCGACAAATATTACAATACTACAAAAATGACTACAGTGGTGTCGCCCATTATGTCCATGTCGTCGCAAATTTGAATTTGTTCTCAAAAAGTTGCATTTCTTTCTATGATATGTTGACCCAGAAGTTTACCTTCTCAGTTTTGATTGTAACGAATTCCATACATAAAACGAAGTAACTTTGTGCTTCTTGAAAACAATTTTCTTGGTTTAACAAACTTCCAATACGTATAATGATGTTTTCTGCACCCCTGTTTCATTATATCGTGATTCAACTATATATCCTTTTTGTTTTCGGTAAGCATGCTAGATAATAATGATAATAATAATAATTACATTCTTTAAGGTTGGCGTAGTGTATAGCACTAGGCTAATTAATGCCAACCATTATTAATACAAAAATGTAACCTAGATATAACCTAAATTTACAATAATATCTTTACACAATCTACAGTTGCATGAACAATTCCAAAACTTAATTTCCCTTTTAAAATACTCTATAGATCGGGACTCTTTTATATGCAATGGCAAATCTCGCAAGAGATTCTGTCCCAGAAAACTCACAGTTTCTAACCCATAGGCTGTAGTCCTAGGTTTGCGTGCATAGATGTTGCTCGTAACTCTTAAGTTGTAATGTATTCCTCTCTCCGCGAAAATTTCTTTCATAAAACAAGGATTTAGATTCATCCTTGTTCGGTAAATTTCAGTGACAAGCAACTGTAGATTTCGTTGATGAATGGAGACTGAATGGTCTGTAATTAACAGTTCTTCAAAACTTGAGGGCCGATCATGATACGATATTCGTGATGCTCTTTCGTGAATGGAGTTAATTTTTTGCGTTAACTCGTCAATTATGAAACATCCATAGCAATGGACAGTAGCTAAATTGTGACATTAGGAAAGCTCTCATGACTTTCCTAATTTTTTCTTCAGGCATATACGTAGAGGCCCTTGCAAGAGCATGTAGCTTCTGGCTTGCTTTCGTACACACCATGTTCACGTGTTGCTTGAAATTTAGCTTTTGGTCAATTACAACGCCTACAAATTTTTCTTCTTTACTCTCTTGAATGACAGAGGAACCATCTCTTATTGAGATTTCAGTTTCTTTCTCGCCAACTACAAGGAGATGGCATCTCCTCGTTTAGTTCCATGCAGTTTTGTTCAAACCAATTGCTCAGTTCAACAGTATCATTTTCTAGTTTTAAAATAACTTCCCATAACTCTTGATGAGAACAAAAGATTGTCGTATCGTCTGCATGATTACAGATTTCAGTCTCATTCAACTAGAGGAAAATATCATTGATAAATGTATTGATAAGAAGAGGCCCCAGGACTGATCCTTGGGGGACGTCTAATTTCATTTTTTTCCAAGAGCTGAATTAACCATTTATTTTGACTTGTTGTCTTCTACCTGCTAGATGACTGTACACCATCAGGAGTCACGAAGAAATTAACACTGATATGCCTTAGATGATCTCTTCCCCCTACCAATAATGACACTGAATTCATATCTTAAGTATGTTTTTATCAAGAATTGCGCAGTGAAAAGTATTCAATGAGAAGATAAGCATACATTTTACAGAGACTACCGGATGAGCTGCAAAAAACGTCCACTTTTGAACCGGCATAGTACCCAGAGTACGCGATAGGTTTGAATGAATAGAATTCTACTTAATAGCCCAAAAAATTGAAGTGTTTTCACATTTTCTCGCGTTTTTATGAGCACTGAAAATATGGGTAAATTCGACTTTACGAAAACTTCATGGTTGCGAAATGCCCGAAAAAGAGCCAAAACATTTCAAAGGATCAAATCATGAAGAAACTCCCCTCACAGAATGATAAAAAAGTATGATTTTTCACTGTTGAGAGATATCGTCTGCATATTTTTGCCATGGGATTGAAGTCTTCAATGTTTGTTTGAAAATCTATTTCTTGTAATTCCTGTGAGAGGTGAGATTCCTTGCAATTTTATCAAGTGTTTTACGTTCCTTTTTAGGCATTTTGTAACCAAGAAATTTTCGTTACCTATATTTCCAGTGCCCGAGAAAATCGCAAAAATTGCCTAGTCTTTCGTATTTGAACTAGAATTGGAATCATTTAGATCCGCCAAGTACCGTTGATGCTATCAATTTAATCAATCTATCTTATTATCAATCTAATCAATTAATCAATCAATCAATCAATCAATCAATCTCCGAAAGCGGGTTCTGGTTCACCTGCTGCTCTTTTAATGTCCTGAACCCTGACAGCAGCTCANATTCCTTGCAATTTTATCAAGTGTTTTACGTTCCTTTTTAGGCATTTTGTAACCAAGAAATTTTCGTTACCTATATTTCCAGTGCCCGAGAAAATCGCAAAAATTGCCTAGTCTTTCGTATTTGAACTAGAATTGGAATCATTTAGATCCGCCAAGTACCGTTGATGCTATCAATTTAATCAATCTATCTTATTATCAATCTAATCAATTAATCAATCAATCAATCAATCAATCAATCTCCGAAAGCGGTTTCTGGTTCACCTGCTGCTCTTTTAATGTCCTGAACCCTGACAGCAGCTCACTTTCTTTCATGGTTTACCACCAAGGAAATGCTTAGAAAACTATTTTTGGTACAGCTAAACAATAAACCTTTTCACAATTAAGTTCAATTCGAGGTGACCGATGGCCGAACAGCAAGAATCTGCACCATGCCTAATTTGATGCAATTTACGCGTACACAACTATTCTGTGCGTTGCTGAGGGCAATGCAGTCTTTTGCGATTTAGCTCCACACCATATCGAGAGGAGGGATGCATTCTGCGTGGTATTTCAAAAGAACTGACGTGAATGTGAAAGGATCTGCCAGTAATGTTTGCGGTCTCTTGCCAATAAATGAGCAGATCATATCTTTACTTCTTAAAAGAATATCATCTTTAATATTTTGTGCAGTTGATTTCCTCAATAGTTTTAATTATATTTCGAACAAAAAAAGGAATTGATTTATTCTCTAAATGGACTAACAAGTCATTTATTTATTTCAGAAACGACAGTTCTTTCAACTTCATGCTCTTTTTCGTCGTTTTCTTCTTCCAAATTGTCCTCACAATCGTGTATGCTCTAGGAATTCCTTCATTTGGAACTTGGTATGTTCTTTCAAGTTTTCTCATCATTTCTGATAGAATAGTGAAATTTTATATTATTTTGGAAATTAACAAGCCATGTTTTTGTGACAAACAAGTCATATCAGGTGTGTTTAAGCTTTATGTTGCATCAGAAAGATTTTTTTGGAGAAATTTGGTCTGTTGAAATTTATTATTTCTTTCCATTTTTATGAAACGGAGGATGAGGCAAGCGACCAAAATCATTGCATAAACCTTCATAGTAATACCGGGAGTGTCAGAAAAAAGGATCCCCGCTTGGAAGGCCACCGCTCCATGAATATCAAAGCAATAATATTGAAAACTGTCTTGTTTTATTGCCAATATCTTCAATTAGGTTCAGTAATTCACCCGGCCTTAGTCGGCCATTCCTTCCCGTCGATATGGGTGATTTTCTGCAGAAAGCCCCTTCCAAAAACCCGCATAAACGAATGAAAACAATGAGCAAATTTTCCTTCCTAAAATTGATGACACTCACATAAATTCACGTATGTTGTCCTCTTGGGAGAATGGAATCCCCTTGAATAGGTCATCGATTCCAGGGGGAAGACTTGTTCATCCTCCCAAGAGGATAGCACCTGCTTAAAGCGTCCACAAATCATTGCTGTAAGGCAATTGTAAGGCAGAAATGTAAGGGAAATTTGTTCATGATTTTGGGCACGTTTTGAAGGTTTTTTGAGGAGGCTTTCTCGAGAAAATCCCTCATAATTTCAGAATGGATTGGCCGATTTCCATCAGGTAGATTTTATAGTAGATTTGAACATTTCTACCATTAAACTAAATATTTGCCGATATCATTGTCTTGATATCCAGGGAGCTGTGACCTTTCAAACGGGGATACTTCGTTCTGTCTCACCCGGCATTATTTGACATTCTGTATTAAAGTATTTCAGGTGACGTAAAAGGTTAAAGACATTTTCAAATATTTTCGTCTTGACTAATTACTTTTTTAAGACTTGAAAATGTCTACGTCAACTGGACTTGTCAAATACTTTAGATGGAATGTCAAATAACATTAAGGGTAATGAGTCCATGTAAGTCCAGCGACTTTGCTATTTTCACGTGATAATTCATGTTATCACTCTACCATGGAAATCAACAGGTAGCCAGCTCTAATATAAGCAGAGTGATGACTTACTTGCGGTTGCGCTTCCAGAGCTGAGCCCGAAGTCTCACAGCAGGCAGCCTCGTTGTGAATTTAAAATTTTTAGTTTTGCATGTGATCAGTTAAATTCTGCCAATCACAGTGCACTCTTGGGGCTCTTCATCAGCATCGCGTCAGCACATATTGACAAGAGTGTGTACGTGGCTGTACTTACATTAGACACATTGCCTTTAATATGAAGGTATATACAATGATTGTCGTCGCTTGCCTCATCGTCCGTCTGATATTCAAATTGCGTTTTCCACCGAACTGCAGGGCCGTAGGAAGTCGCTTCTGATTAGGGGGGGGGGGCAAGTGTTTTTAAAACGATACAGAACAATACATCTATTCAATGCTTGTGACGCAGCACCATTGTTTTCAAAGTTATTGGGGGGCTTACGCCCATTGCCCCCCCCCCCGCTTCACACGGGCCTGCCGAACTGTCCACTCTCGATATTTGTATATGATTTACAATTTACGATTTTATGATATAGCTAATTTGATTATTATCATCATTATTGTTAATTCTTTATTTAAAGTAGGTTGATATACAACAACAAATTTAAAGCTAATTAAGGCCTACTAAGCTAGTTAAGGCCTGTAAGGCACATCATTGGTTACAAATATGCCCTTCATAAATTCAGGGTTTAGATTTACTTTTGTCTTATAAATTTCGACCATGAGCAACTGTAGGTTTCGTTTATAGACTGTCACTGAGTTGTCCCTTTCCAGCAATGCTTCAAAATCATACTCGTAGTCTCTGTATGCAATTCACAGTGCCCTCAAATGCATTTTATTTATCTTGTTATTGAAGTTCCTTGTCGTGAAACATCCACCCTAGGGGACAATAGTTAAGCTGGGACATGATAAACGTTTTCATTAGTAAAAGTGTTTTGCCAGTTTCCATGTATTTTGAAATCCTAGCTAGCGCATGAATTTTCTGATTGGCCTTCTTACAAAGAGTACTCACATTGTGGTTTGAAAGTAAGGTGTTTGTCAAGAGTTACCCCCAACAACTTTTCCTCAGTACTTTCCTTTATTTGAGCGTTGTCAAAATGTATGGAGGTATCAGTGCTAGATGCGCTGAATGTCATTAAATTACATTTTTCTTCGTTTAATTTCATGTAATTGTCTGGAAACCAGGTAATTATTTTCTGCCTTTCCTTGTCTAAGCTATCAACTACATTTTGTAATGATTTATTACAAGCATACAGAGTCGTGTCGTCGGGGTAGTTACAGATCTCAGTGTCAGTCACGGAACGTGTCAACCCCATAAACATATCATTAATGTAGATTTTGAATAAAAGGGGTCCCAAGACTGATCCTTGCAGTACACCTTAATTGATACAAATGGTGCAGACTATTGCCACTATGTAAGACAGTGCAAGCCATGTTTCAATTTATTGGTCGAGAAACATTGTGTTTGTCATGGTTTAGAAGTTTTTATGTGCATGCATGAGAATCTAATTGAAGCCCTATTTCTGGAACTTTGCGAAACACCATTTTACTGAAATCCCTTGTAATTATGGAATGGAAAGATGAACCCATTTCGACCTATTTCGACCCAATAAACTTTCTTATCTAAGTTAGCCTTTCTTCTATGATTGGCAAACACCATACCCTCCTTTTGTTCTGACTCACCCGTTAGGTACACTATGATTAGGTTTGATTAGGTTTGATTAGGTTTGATTTGATCAATCTGACCTCATCTTATTTATTACCAGTGGATGGATTAATGCAGGAAAAGCATTCGACGCAAAAAATAAAGCAGTGGCAGCCATGATGTTTATCAGTGGAGCATTTTTCACAGTGCTTGTTATCTTCAAAATTATCCTTCTTAAAAGAGTAAGCAAACCTAATTTCAGTTCAAGTTCCTTTTGAACGTTAGATTTTAAATTTCAAATTTGTATAGAAACATCATTTTCTGGGAATCTTCATTTGGGTGATATTCTTGGAGATGAAGTCCTTGCTGTTTATTTGAAAAGGATCAATTATTCTTCGATGAATTATTTTTCGATCAATCTCACACTTATTTATCAAATATTCTGCTCGCGGTACTATCAACCTTTGAAATGCCGAAACTGACTTGCATGTTCCTTTCATGAAAACTAGTAATGAACAGGCGCATTTCGTGGAGCGCAGATCTTTTTATTCATCTAAAATATCACAATACATGCTACATCTACATCCTAACTATATTTTCTAATTACTATACAACGATATAACGCTACAGAGACGGGACCACTTGGAGCAAAAGATAATGACTACCCCATGATCTTTAACATATAGACATCAAATAGCTAAAAATTAAGTTAGCAACGATTAACTACTGACAAATGCTGGAATATGTTTCACATTGGATGTCAGGGCCAGCATAGGAGAATGATGTTGAACAATAGGAACCCCAGACGAAAGAACAACAACGAGAGCAATTGCTACCACCACTGATCCCCCTCCAGAGTGATTACATGATTACATGATTACATGATTACATGATTACATGAAACACTAGACTGATTACATGTTCATAGTTATCCCTATTGATAGACTGATGGACGCTAGAACTACAACTCATGTCCATATGCTTCCAGAAACGGACACTGCCTAAATCACCTCCTATTTTTTTCTCAAACCACCGACCCTAAAGTACTGCAAAAAGCGGTTTTTGAATTTATCTGCAAAACAAGATATCTTGTTTATGGACGCAAAATATCTCCTGATTTCACTCGCCACTTCGAGATTTTGATCGTTGCAGCCGTTCAATGGAACGTCTGTTCGTTTCCATTTGGCGGGAAGTGTAAATTGAAGAAGAATCAGCCAATCCAATCAAGTTATGTCAAGTCTTGCATCCTGATTGATCCTGTGCCCCGCAGGAAGTATTTTGCCCCGCAGGAATTATTTTGCCGTTTTGAGAAGAGTTGAGAAAAAAGACCCTCACTGAACCGACAACATTAACGAGACGAACGAACGAACGAACGTACGTTGAGAATCCTTGTGTAGCGAGGCTACCAAAACACTAGCTTCGACAACCCGGAAATCTGTGCTATCCCCAGATGCAACGTGAATAGCACTTTTGCATTCGACTGTGGCTTATATTGTTTTCTGTCTTTTCACAGCAGCATTACACATTTATAAATGTCAGCAAATTTCTGTCCAGCCTGCAAATGGAAGGCCTGAATCCTAGCATTCGATCCATTGTCAAGTTTCGCCGCACTAAAGCCGTTACCTGACCATGCAATGTTTTATCATGTTAATTATTCATGTTGGTGGGGTGGTGAATAAGTTAGAGGGGAATTGGTTGCTTTCAACGCATACATCGAAATAACGACGCACCATCTCGCTCTAGGTACACAGCATATATCGCACAACTGGAGCAAGTTTGCATAAAGCACAAGGGGAATTAGCACGTGGAGTAATCAGCAACAAGAACGTTCAAGCTGCTGCTGCGGAGGCAGCTAGAAGTAGTGTGCAAGCGCAAGCAACCCGGTATTAAACTAAGAAACTCAGATGTAGCTGTCTTCTCTAAAAACGTCATCCTTTGTGGGAATAATGTCGCTGAATGGCTAAGACTGTAAGTGAACTGCTACTATGATTTGGTTTGCATTTTTGTGAATTCTTTTGTCGTAAATGCGGCAATGACTGTTGTTTTCGACAATTTATTCACACTAGAATCTTCACTGTTTATGATAATGTAGAGTTATTGAAGCATTCCCCGTCCTTTATTTAATCAGACAGATTTCTAAGTTGGATCCTTTCCATTTATTGGTTGTCTAATGTATTTGGGATCCAACATATTTCGTAATTTAAACAGAGACATTGATAAATAAATCACTCGATCACTCCATCATTCAATCACTTGATCTCGATCGCTCCATCATTCAGTCAATCAGTTACTCAATGATATACCTAGTATCCCAAAAAAAGTTCCTGCTTCATGATGGTGGGGACTCCCTCGATGAGGAATACAAAAATTCGGTTGACAATTCGTTCATGACTTTGACGTCCCAAGCGGGCGGAAATTTCATTCACAAGAGAAACCTTTGCTTTGTAATTGAATAAAATTTAGATTTGAATTATTGTTGATTGAGTGAATTAGCCTAGGTGTGAAGAATTGAAACAAATAGGTCTCAGGAAAAACTAGTTGCTGCTGTTATCGTTGCCTTGTGCCAACTGGGAATTACGAATGGGGATTTACTGTTTCACGATTTCACGGTTTAGAACAAAACTGTATGCCTTTTCTTAAGTAAGAATACTTTCTTTATGTTTTTCAGTTGCTTTCTCGACCTGACATATTATGCAATAATGCATTTTTCTGTGCTCGACCAGCTCGAATTGAGTGGCAAAGTACGAATTTAGTATTTTCTCCCAAGACCTATTAGATTCGATTTTCAGACCTGGAGTTACGCAATTTTAATATCCTCGAGTTCAAAGAAAAGGGGTGTGATTTTTCCAAAAGTTAGGACGTAAACATACATTTCTGAAAAGGCCTAAGTTTAAGGTACCATAAATCATCAACCAGTGGACCGATTTTAAAAATGTTTGTTTCGTTTTGACCCTCAGGTATCTGAGAACAAAGCTACAGTAATCATTTGACTCAAAATGAGATTTCATTTTTAGCCTTAAATTAGATGCCCTGGATCACAGTGCGTCGTCAAGGCAATGAAACAAAGTGTCAACCCAGTTTTTGTGTTCCTAATCCAGAGATTCCCCCTTCACGATGATGAAGGAAAGGCGTACAAATCTCTCTGATTTTGTCTTCAACATGAACATGAAATTTTAGAACTAATAACTCCATCTTCAGATGAGTGATTCTTCCTACGATATGCCAAACTGTAAGTTGAAATGTCAAGCATGTAACTAGAATGAATAGAAATTGCAAGATAGCTAACTTTTTGTCTGCGTTCAATCAAACGCCAGATTTTTTTTGGGACACCCGGTATATCATGGCATTTTATTTGCATCTTCTAAAATTGCCTTAGTTACCTCTTTCAAGCACGAATTTCCCTTCTTATAAACATACACATTTCATTTTTATTTAAACAGAAAATTGCAGATTTCGTTTCGTTCTAAATTAGATGATTGTTTTCTGTTGCCCACATATTCCTTCATAATACATCTCGACCTTTTTAAACGTTCTCTTTCGAATATGCTGTGGGCCTAGTCCACTGCGGAAAGGAACCTTCGATACTTAAAGGGAATAGACATAAATAGCTATATCTCGCAGCCGCTATAAATGGGCCAAAGAAGCGCCCACAAACCCATTGTTTCTTAAGTTGTCGAGTACAATGGATTATATTTTTACCTGGCCTGGCCCAGCTTTTAACAATGTCGATTCCCTTTAAGGGTCAGTGGTTGATGGGGTTTAGGATCGCTCGAGTGTTCACATTATACCATTTTAATCTATAGTACTTGGGAAAAGCAGACCGTCAAGTATCTGTTAGTTGAATTGAAGTTTAGCAAGATCTACAATCGCTTTTCGTCTAAGTTTTTCAGTGTGGTTTGTGAAAATATTCATCTTACTCTTTATATTTTGGTGTCAAATGATAAAATATGTGATTTAGAATTT
This sequence comes from Aurelia aurita complex sp. Pacific, assembly GCA_004194395.1. Taxonomy (NCBI): domain Eukaryota; kingdom Metazoa; phylum Cnidaria; class Scyphozoa; order Semaeostomeae; family Ulmaridae; genus Aurelia; species Aurelia aurita complex sp. Pacific. Next base: position 23,809 of record REGL01001802.1, read on the forward strand.
GTTGATTGATTGGTTGCCCTATTCATGTTAAAATACATTTTTCACGAAGCACTCGCCCTTTCAAACTGATCAACAGGAAATCATACATTAAGTGAACTTTTAGTTGTGTCATAGTGGTTGTGTGGGCTGTCATGAATGTAACAGCAAATTACAAATATCTTTGCTTCAAAAGACATTGCTTAAAATACTTGAATTAGCTCATCTTTATGTTATTTTACATGTGGTGCGGTCAAGGCATCATCAAAATGAACACTGCACATTTAGAAGTTTAGTATTTTTGTTTCAGTAATTAATGTATAATGATTGAACTGGAAAAGATTTGAAGAAGGGAATTTACAACAAACAAGCTAGTTTTCAATTGTATTCCTTCTTTTAGCAGAACCTGCCAAAGCTTTAATTTGATCCCGAGTGTTGTATCCTAAACCATAATTGTGTTTTTGTTTATTTGCCATATATTTGCCATAGCTGGTTTTAATCGTTCGTTAATTGGTGTCTCTCTTTAAACCTTGCATCCAGCCAAAGGGCAATAAAGCTTTAAATTAGCCATAAATTAATGAACCCAATGGCATTGAAGTCGTGAGATCCAACAGGATAGAAAAGGGGACACATTTTTATACTGCAAAGTCTTCTTTCAATCATTGAATTTTATCATAACGTATCTTATACAGCAGGTAAAGTATATCATATATTTTCAAACAACATCTGCGCACTGCGCTTACTATTTTCAAATATTTGTATCATTCGTACACTGAAAGAACTTACAAAAGTAGCGATCACAACCAATTAATACATACGAGAAATTGTGCCAGCCATTGAAGCATCTATAAATCATTATAAATCTTTAAATCACAATTGATTAATAATGATTAGTCAATCAGTTATAAAAGATACAGAATCATCTTACGAGTGATTTTACCATAAACTAGAAAATCATTTGCCATACACATATCTTTTATAAGAAACTAAGAATCTTGGCCGGTGCTGAAAGTTTCTTAACATTATCAGTTCTGTGCCCATGAACATTTCAAAACAAGGTGTTTAAGCCTTTCCAATGTTTAGACATAACTCAAGTACTCTCCGAGTAATATGATACTGGAAGCAAGTGAGAATAAAGAAAAATATGGAAGAGTTTCTTGATTTTTTGGCGATCTGAGAGTCCGAGTTTCTTATGAAAAAGTACGTGTAATCAAATCATAAAACTATCCATCCATCTGCCTGTCAAAATCATTCAAATAAGGATATCGAAATCATAATGATCATCATCAACTAATCCACTCGAAGGAATGACTTGCTGTTCATCATATGAAATGTGTTTTCTTTGGCCAAATCAAATCGAGCTCTTCTTCTTTTACTGCCAACGAATCAATAGTTGTTGTTGTTGTTGTTGCTTTTTTTGCTTTGCCCGGATTTAAAATCAAGCTGCATCCCTCTTTTTCCGGCAGTTTCTTACATGCCCGGTATTTCTTCAAATGGTTCTCAAGGTAGCTTAGAGGTGATGCTCCTTGAGATAAAGCCTGAAAATGAAATTCCTTCAATGAGAAGTCTTTGCCCAGATAATTTTGCGTTTCATTGCGATATCTCCATATATCGAGTTGCCCAATCATGTACGCCGTGGCTTGTCCAGGGTTGCTTTGATAACGTAAGACCTCCTTCTCCGCGATGTCAGATTTATCCCAGGCATACTCTGCGAATAGATCAAGGGCTCTTTGACGTGTGAAGCCTTTGTAGTGAAGTCCCGTGTCAACAACAAGTCGAAGTGCTCTCCATATCTACACAGATAAATTTAAATCAATCAATCCTTCTAACGAAAGCAAGCTGTGACATACCCTGGGTACCAGACTCTCTGGTACCCAGGGTAGCTGTGACAGAAAATGTACACAACAATATGGTGTGCTATACCATATAAAGTTAAAGTACCCTCTGAAGCGAAAGACAAAGGCATTCAATATATTCTCGTCAACTAATGCAAATGTTGGCACAAACCTATACACCCATATCGAAACATACCGGGTGGACCGAAACAGTCCATGATAAAATTTGACACTAAAATGATCTAAAAGACTGATAATGTAATATGTATTCAAAACGATACTCGGCAATTTCTTTCTTGATATTTCAGCGTAATATTTGTTGGCTATGAACAGACCGCACAGTATTCATCAAATTTCCAAAAAGGGCCAAGAAAAACAACAAGGAAGTCCTTGGAAATGACTTGAAAGATAAGATAAGCAAAGATTGTTGATTTAGCAAAAAAGTTCAGCTACGAATATAACGTGCCTGCCATTTCAGCATGCCAAATTTTTGCATTTCTTCTCCGTTGTATGTATCTGTTTGTTGAGCAATTAATGGATTTTCAGCATACAATGCCCATCCTTCTGTGAAAGCTGTGTAATAAGCCTGATTATCAATCCATTTTATGTTACCACCACATTTGTCTTTAAAGTGTTCCACGTTGCCTTGTACCTAAATCAATCAATGAAACGATCTGTAAGGCAATTTAACATGACTACAAAATATGCTTTTATTCGATTCCATGATGTATCGACAATATTGTTGGCAAATTGTAAATGTTGGAACGATAAATTTCATTGAGGACAATACGCTTACTTCACTTCATTTGTCTGTCACAATCACATAAGGTGAGACTTGCAAGCCTTTTGGAAAGGCACTCTATTGTAGCTGGAGAATACAGGTTTTTTTATAACAAACTGGTTTATAAGAAACTAGTACTACGATGGTCGATGACCAAAAATTTAAGAAACTCTAGTGCTACGCTCAAGAACAGTTAAGAAACTCTTAAAATTCAATGTGTGTATGTCTCTTTTATTATGTCTCTCTAAAAAAGGTACCTACATCTTTTTTTAACTTTTAACTGCAAAAAATTGGTAATTTTTTGCCTGAATGTGCATGTCTAATTCGTGATGACAATGTCAATGTAAAATGGAAGTCCTTTGTCGAGAAGAAGCCTCAAATTTGAACAATATTGCAATTTTAGGCAAAAAAAAATAAGAAACTGATCAAGAAATTTTTACTACTAAAATGCCGAAATTTTCATGCGAAATTAAGAAACTTTTAGTACCAAGTGCTGATCCAAGTTTCTTATAAAAAAAACGTGTATGCTCATAAAAGTTGCAACATCATCTCTACACAATCAACATACAACTGCAGAACGATTCCACAGGGAGCATGGAATTTCAACACAACCCTGCGGCAATTAACTCCAAATCTATCTCATAATAATGCTGGGTCAGACCTTTAAAAGAAAGATCAAAACCTGGACGGGTGAACAGTGTAATTGTAAAATTTGTAAGTAGCCTGTCCATTACATTATGTAGCTTGTAAATACTAATTCTTATAAATCTTTGTAAATTATATTGTAAATAGTTGGTATTAATTAGTTTTCCTACAACTATTGTCACACCAACTTTAAATAATGATTATGATTTGATTTGATTTGATTTGATTCAGGTTCTCTGTCATGACATCCAGAACTCATACTCCATCTTTTGTTTCCTTATTATCATTGTTATCTGTCAAGTTAAAAATTTATCAGAAGATCAGTTTCTGGTAATAGTGTTTATTTGGAACCTGATCCCCCAAGCAGATAAAAGGTGGTGGTGAAAATATCACATAGAAATGCACTGTACCTGAGTATGGTGGCCAGGTCTAGCCTCGTGTGCATTCACCGAGTATTCTGAGAATTTAGGCCCAAGATTCTTCAAGAAAAATGGAATGTTGTAAACACAGTTTGTAGAACATTTGGCATCAGTGCTCTCGTAACTTTGTGCTGCTCTGGTTGGAATGAAATCTGGTTTTAAGTCGACAGGACAATTTGGCGTCGTGTGTTTATCTCCAGTGAAGTAAAACATATTCACAGTCTTAGGATCCAACATTGCCATTGCCTTGAAAAATAAAACATATGAATTTTTTAGGTTTCATTTACATACAATAATCACTCATCATTCATCAACAGCTCAGCAGCAAGATCTATGATAAATTATCAGCTAAGCAACGCTTCACACATATTCAGAAAGATTGTTGTTTCCCTGTGATATCGTATCCCCCCCCCCCCAAACGGTGAAGTATTGAACGCTCAATTACAACTACACTTACTTTGCTTTATCAAATTGCGCTGCATGCAGTACGTTGCAGTTTCATAGATCATTGCGCAGCAGCTGCAACTCTTGGGAACAATACAAACGTTGACATGGCGCGCATAACTGAAATACTTACAGTGAACATTTGATGGTTTCCGCCAATAGGATGCTTAAATTTTGTAAGTTGTGAAAGCAATGTTGAGAATTTTTACTTCAGCCAAGACGAAGGACCATGGAAGGACAAACACGTATTTTTTTCTATAAGAAACTAAGAATTTGGCCCAGTACTGAAAGTTTCTTAAAATTATCAGATTTTAAGTACTCGGAGTTTCTTTCCCTAGATTTTTTCTTCCCGTAGGCTTATGCCAATCTTCGTGTTCACTACCTGTTCCCTTCGTGAACATTGCAAAACAGTCGTCAAACAGTAAACAAATCCGTAAACTCGCACGTGTCGGGGATTATCCATTGTTCATCCATTGTTCTCTGCAGTTTGGTTGGTGGCTTCAATTAAGCCACAAAAAAGTGACCGTTAAAAATCCACTGATATCCGAGCAATCGTAGAAGATATGAATGATGAATGTTTGGTTTGTTCCTTAGTGAAGTACAAGGATTGTTAATGCCCAAACAGCAACTTTCATTTTGAAAAAAATACGAAAATCCTGTGTGATATTACCTTTCAAAAAACTTCAAAAATCATCGTTTTGTTTACATTTTGACGACGGAGCCCCTTTCAAGTACCTTACAAGAAAACAAGGGCAGATTTTGTAATACAATAGCAACAATTGTATTTGATTGACACCTCAATTCAAAGCGATTAGCGACTGCAGACAAAGGGAGTTCTCTCAACCAATACTTCAAAACAAACCAAACCGCCAAAGTTTCCCCGAAACCAGTAGAGTAAACTCTCGCCTTGTGCAAGCGAAAATTGCTTGTTAGGAAGAGAAGTTTCGTGCTTACAACGAAAGAAGAAGGGTAAATCTAAAGTTCTGTCTGGCGGATTAGAAGGCATTGTAATTCTCGCATATTTAGGGCTTAAAGAAAACGATTACAAAACAGCTCCTGGATCAGATAAACAAAATCCGCCAGACAGAACTTTAGATTTATCCTTCTTCTTTTGTTACAAGCACATAACTTCTCTTAAAAACTACCTTTCGCTTGCACAAGGCAAGGCGAGAGTTTGCCCTACTAGTTTCGGGGAAACTTTTGCGGCTTTGTTTGTTTTGAATTACTGGTTGAGAGAATTTCCTTTGTCTGCAGTCGGTAATCGTTTTGAATTGAGGTGTCAATCAAATGCAACTGTAGCTATTGTATTACAAAATCTGCCCTTGTTCCTTACAAGTAATACGATGTAGGAAATATGTGAAAGTAAAGTAAAAATATGTCAAGGATTTCCTTTATGAAAGATAAATAGTTTCTTAACTTATATTTTGCCAGTACTGGAGTTTCTTAATTTTTCGGCGATCTAT
>REGL01001802.1:29396-57766 GCA_004194395.1 Aurelia aurita complex sp. Pacific
GCGTTAGAGTCAGGAAGAGGGGGGCTTTCTCGCCAAAAGAGGGGCGCCAAGCTGAGTTTTCATCGTGAAGGGGGGGCAATTGCCCCCACTTGCCCCCCCCTAAATCCGCCACTGACAAGGCGAGAGTTTGCCCTACTAGTTTCGGGGAAACTTTTGCGGCTTTGTTTGTTTTGAATTACTGGTTGAGAGAATTTCCTTTGTCTGCAGTCGGTAATCGTTTTGAATTGAGGTGTCAATCAAATGCAACTGTAGCTATTGTATTACAAAATCTGCCCTTGTTCCTTACAAGTAATACGATGTAGGAAATATGTGAAAGTAAAGTAAAAATATGTCAAGGATTTCCTTTATGAAAGATAAATAGTTTCTTAACTTATATTTTGCCAGTACTGGAGTTTCTTAATTTTTCGGCGATCTATATGGCAGTTTCTTAAATAAAAAAAATACGTGTACAGTCATTTCCTTAGTTGCAGTTTATGTTGTCACGCGTTCCCATTTTTATGGAGTAAAGACAAGGGGGTGAAAATACGAACCCAAGATCGATCTTTTTCTCGAAAACGTATAAGGTAGAGGTTTATTTCCCGTGCGTTTATTTTCTGTCGATCTGTATGGGCTTTTTTTTCCTTTCTCCAAACTCGGATCGTCAACAACATTCCAGATGCAGTGACCCTTTGGTTCGATTATCGTAAATGCAATAAATTCTGTCAACCAGCCAGGGTAAAAAGCGGACCAAAGATCAAGGATACGGGTCAAGATCCGCGTCGGAAGCTGTACTGAAAAAATCGAACTTAGCAGACAAGAGCGCAAATCTTCAGACAGCAATATCTCTTGTTAAACTTATTCAAACATCAGTCAAAATGGTGTTCATATCAGCACCGTATTGTTATTTTTTCGTATCTTCAATGAAAAATCTTTGGAAATAAATGATAAATCTAGGAGTAGGTAGAAAAAGAAAATGGAGAAGGAACTGCGATGAAATTTAAACGAGTAAAAAAACTAAACAGGAATTACTTTTCGGGCGAATGAGAACCAATTTTCCATTGCTTTCCATCTGTTGGGACAATGTTTCTTTGCTCCTTCTATTGACTTGCAGAGTTTAAATGCATCTCCTTCACTTTCATTTTTTGGAATGGGTTCTTTGTTGAAAAAACTTCTTGAAGTGTTTGTTAATATTTTCTTGAATTCCTCAACAGCTTTTGTGTCATTGTTTTCCATAGTAACACTTTTCGCTATTTGCACCGCCTGGGGATTAAATGAACATTACTTTTCATTTCTGAGGTCTTATCTTTCTTTTAAACATATCCATTGTTCCATTCGAACAAATTATTCCTAAACTTTCATTACATTACAATACCGTCCCATCATCATTATGGTTGAGAAGCTTTGAATAAAGGAAGTTTAAAATGATTGTCGTCCCTTGCCTCATCCTCCAGTTTTGTGCAGTAGATGTCCCAGAATGAACTATCAAGGAACTTAATATTTGCAGCCCTGATTTCCAGGGGCGGGCAAGTACTGTAAAATATTTGACCCCATGTTTGTCCAGAGGAATTAGAAAAAATTACCGGTGCGGTGCTTTTATCAAATAGTACGACTTTCGTGCCCAAAACAACCAGTTTTTGGGACAAAGGTGAAATTTGAATATCATTCTTCATATTCCACCACTTCGTCACAAAAATCAAGTTTCCCAACCTCCTATCTAATCAAAATTCTGAAGTTTACCTGCAAGCTGGTTCTCCCTTTGTCCGCCAAATTTTGGCAGAAAAGACTACTATTTCAAATTTTTCACATCAGCGGTTCTACCTTTGTCCGCCAAATTTACGGAAAAAAGACCAGAAATTACAATTTTTCACCAAAGCGGTTCTACCTTTGTCCGGCAAATGTCCGAAAAAAGGCCAGAATTTCAAATTTTTCACCGAAGCGGTCCTACCATTGTCCGGCAACCGGTTTTGGGACACTTGTACTTTCATATCTATAATTACTACTTACTTTGGAAAACAGTAATAGGTCGAAACTACCGGTTTTGGGGACAAACATCGTCAGTTATNCAAATTTTTCACATCAGCGGTTCTACCTTTGTCCGCCAAATTTACGGAAAAAAGACCAGAAATTACAATTTTTCACCAAAGCGGTTCTACCTTTGTCCGGCAAATGTCCGAAAAAAGGCCAGAATTTCAAATTTTTCACCGAAGCGGTCCTACCATTGTCCGGCAACCGGTTTTGGGACACTTGTACTTTCATATCTATAATTACTACTTACTTTGGAAAACAGTAATAGGTCGAAACTACCGGTTTTGGGGACAAACATCGTCAGTTATGTTAAAAATTTTCCTTCAAATTGAAGAAAATAGCAACGAAAATTTGCTATCAAAACGACCAGTTTTTGAGACAAAGGTGGTGCAAAACATTTTCATGAACTACCGGTTCTCGGACAAAGGTAGGACCATCCTTCCCAGTGTGACATGCCCGCCCTAGGATTTCAACTGGGAACTTTCTCTCAAAAACAAGCAACATTTCACTGTCAACCACGGGGGGGGGGGGGTTCTTCCACAGTAAAGGTACCTGGGGATGTGCCGCCACGATTAATAGATGGTATAAAGTTATGGACTGAAGGTATTCCATCTGATATCAAAAAGCTAAAAATAAAATACAGTCACCAACCGAAACTGTCATTCGCATGTAGAATAAAGGAAAAGGCGTCAGCATGACGTCATTTCATCAGATTTCCTTCCGCTTTCGAAAATTAATAAATCGGAATATCAATATCATTGAGTTTGTCCTTGGTTTGAAGAGGAAGGACGGAGAAGAAAAGGCTGAAATTGCAAGAACTTAAGATTAAAGACATCAAGTGTCAAACTGAGGTATGTTATGAAGTTCTCAACAGTTTATCTGCCATTTATTTGGTACAGAAAAGAAACCTTTCTTGGTTAGGCCCATCCACGAAAACTCTGCAACTTTCAATTATTGCAACGATCTTTCGGCCTAAGCTGAAATGAAATGAATCGTGACTGAAATGAATTAGCCATAGCTCTAGAAGCGAGACGCTAAGGAAATAGAATGCTATCATTTTTGTGATAAACATCCGTGAATCAAAATTTTATAACTTATAATATCCACACACAGCAAATTTGTCTTTTCAATTTATTGCAAAAATCTTTAGTCATGAATTTTCTTGAATTAGAAGCTGCTTACTTACATGCTTGGCTTTTCGACTTCCACTAACTACTGTTTGAGATAGTATTGTACAGACACAATCAACATGATTTTCCAACATAGTAGCTTGTACTCAACTCAGTAATATGGCCATTGCTACCTGAATCTCAGAAGCCCTGGGGGGAGGGGTAAATGACTTGTGGATGGATGGGGGGTCTGCCAACCGGTTTACTAAAAGCTACCCTCTTCTAATTTTTAAAGTCTGCCTTGATACCAACTTTTATGACAATTTTCAGTGGAAAACTGCCCATTTACTGCATCGCAAATTTCAGTGAAACCCCACCCATGTTTATGGAAAATCTGCTGAAGAAGGACCCTAGCCCTTTTTTTAGAGAATTTTGGGCCCAGAAACCTACCCATATGGTTGGCACATACCATACCCCTATCCTGAGCATGCTATGCACCCCCTCCCCCATGCATTGGAAAATGTGAAAATCACCTTTTTCAAGCGAAAATGTTGGAAAATAATGACTTTTTATCAAGCAGCCTGACCAGGTTGGAAACTCAGGTGATTTGGGCAAATATTTATCACTGCAAAATAATGTTTGATGGCATAATTTAGATCTTTGGTCAGAGAAGTCACAAATGGGCAATTCTATTTAGTTACACAAACTTTAAACAAGTCAGAATGTTGAATAAGGCTTACAGTATTGTAATTTGCGTAAGCATGCATAAGTTACCCATTTTACAACAAGAAAATGCGTAAGATAGGGTATCGCTACAAATGTTTTCAAATTTTTTGATAACTCAGCCCCGGCTGGACTTGCGCCAAGTCTCGCTCTTGATCAATAAATACGGGAGGGGAAAAATCAAGAGCGAGACTTGGCGCAAGTCCAAGCCAGCCCCCCCCCACCCTATATGTTGGAGATCTCTTACCAGTTGGCCAAACACAGGGCAAAGTGGTCTCTCCTTCCTAGAACCTAAAATCTGGAACAGTCTACTCTCTGACCTATAATCTACCAAGACTGTTAACAGTTTTCAACATAAGATCAAGGACAAATTCTTCAACGACCACAAAATCAAGAAAACAGCTCCTATGTATATTACTAGAATTCCAAAAGCTACATGTTTGACTAAAAAACTGAAAATTTTTCCTTGAATGACACTTCTGTATCAAAAAATTGAAAATGCTGTTAAAAATTGAACAAATTCTCTGTAAGAAAACTTAATTTCTACTCTGCAAAGAAATAGGAATAAAAACTGATGAGAAATTTGACTCACTCGTGATGAATATTTGAACACTTTGTAATGTCCTTTACAATGGAATGGTCCATCCTTTGCCTTTCAAAATAAGGTCCTTTCCAGAATTTACCCAAATTGCATGAGATTTTGTTTTATTGCCTATTTCTAAAGATAATCCTAACTTTAATGGCAGGCCCATGTTTTACAGCAATGCAGAAAGAGTTGGCCTATTACCAGCTGCGGTAGTCTCTACTGGTACCAAGGGTGGGCATGTAGGTATGGAGACAGTGGTCCCATGTATGTCCCAGAAATCGGTTTATTTTGTCCATAATTCGACAATGTTTGTCCTCAAAACCAGGTTTTTTATATGCCTTTAAAAGTAGTTTATTTTACATTGCAAGTAAGGACTATCTATATTTTGCGATATCTGTCCCCAAAAGTGGGCTTATTTTAATGCCTGAACCTGGAAATTGCTGATCCTCTCCCATTTCATTGAGAATAACGGTATCTCTCAAGCAATTCTGGACAAATCCCGAATAAAAATGCCGCATTTTGAAATAGTGTGGATATACGGTTTTTTATGCCTGAAAGAGGGCAGAGGTGGAACCACTTACACGGTTTGTCCAGATTATTTCTTGTATCTTGAGGACAATTTGAGGCAGATAGTTAAAAAACTGGTTTATTTTCGGAATAGTTTGGAGTTTTGCTAAGACTGGGTAGATTAAAGGTGTCTGGAGAGAGAAAGGTGGAACCAAGATGGTGGGAGAAATGGGTGTTTGATGCAAACTTGGACTTAAAAGGAGCTGAACACAAGTAGATTTAGCAAAAGTTTCCATTACAAATGTCTGTCCCCAAAACCAGTCTTTGGTGGACAGTAGATCAAATTAATTCTCCAGAAACTGGATAGATTAATTTTTTCTCGTGGACATACATAGGACCATGAAAATTACAGTACATGCCCACCCTTGTGGTACCCATGACAAAATTGGCATGGGCCTCACAGCAGCCACATACCCTGTGTATTGTATTGCCTGCGCACAGAACTGTACATAATTATGCATGCAGGCTATATTTCCAGCCCCTTAAATCCACTATTACTGCTCATACACCAATAATCTGTTATGTAACGTTCTTGTTCCAAGATCCATTTTTTCATTTCAGACAATGAATCAAGTTGTGAGGTTAGTAGAAAAAGATCCACAATGGACTGGGGATACATATCTTGTCTTAAATAAAAATTCTAATCAAGGACATTGTATGCTGCAAATTCTTCATGAAGGACAAGTTGATTCTTCTGGTGTTAAGTTTCACAAAGAGAGTGAGTGTAATATTTACTATTTGAGGGTTAAATTTTGCTCATTTCCTTGGAATTTCTGTGTGTGTTACTCAGCATTTGTATCATAATTTTTGCATTATTTCTCATTGCAAACAAATGCAATATCTTACTCAGGAAAGAAAGGACATTTCTCAAAGGGAGGAGATATTTCATGGAGCCACTTAGTATTCCTTGCCCCCTGGCCTGGCCTGGCCTGCAAAATGGTGACTGTATCATGTTTCTTATTGATCTTATTGTTGTTGAGAAAATAACAGAATGAATGAATTATTTAATCTTTCTGTTGTTATAAAAGATAGTTTAAGTCATTGTTTATAAACTTTAGTCTATATACATAACGCCGGGGCGATCGGTTTTACTTCCTTGTGAAGTTTCGATAATAATATAATACCTTAGTCCCTTCAAATTTCGCCTGCCTTTAATTTTCGCCCCAGAGGGGGGCGAAAATTAAAGGGGGGGAATTGCAGAAATATTTTGGGGGGCGAAAATTAGAGGGAGCGAAAATTAGAGGGAGCGAAAATTAAAGGAAGCGAAAAAATCTATTTTCTATAAAGAACTTTAGTTTTGATTGTAATACAAAATACAAGACATGCATTATTACTCTTTGATAACAATGATATTGTCCTCCCTGTGTCTAAGGGGTGATTTTGTTGTTCTAAATCCACCGTGTTCTCTTCCTCGGGGCCATATCCATCCAAATTACGTCATATCAATCCAAACCAGGGGGGGTGAAAATTAAAGGGAGCGAAAATGGAAAGCAGGCGAAATTTGAAAGGACTAAGGTAATAATAATAATCAGTTNAATATAATACCTTAGTCCCTTCAAATTTCGCCTGCCTTTAATTTTCGCCCCAGAGGGGGGCGAAAATTAAAGGGGGGGAATTGCAGAAATATTTTGGGGGGCGAAAATTAGAGGGAGCGAAAATTAAAGGAAGCGAAAAAATCTATTTTCTATAAAGAACTTTAGTTTTGATTGTAATACAAAATACAAGACATGCATTATTACTCTTTGATAACAATGATATTGTCCTCCCTGTGTCTAAGGGGTGATTTTGTTGTTCTAAATCCACCGTGTTCTCTTCCTCGGGGCCATATCCATCCAAATTACGTCATATCAATCCAAACCAGGGGGGGTGAAAATTAAAGGGAGCGAAAATGGAAAGCAGGCGAAATTTGAAAGGACTAAGGTAATAATAATAATCAGTTTAATTCTATGTACATTACAATATGCAAACTAATTTACACCAACTATTTACAAGAAAAAATTTGATACAAAAAAGAAAGAACAATAAATAAATTTTTACAAGAAAAAGAAAGCTATAATACAATGTATTGTAGCAGGCTAACAATCATATCTACAAATCTTATAACTGCAATTGTCTCCACTCAAATTTTTGATGTTTCTCTTGAATATAGCAGCTGATGAAGCATTCTTCATTAAATCAGGCATGCTATTAAATAAGAAGCTGCCTCAAAGTTTGATAGAATCAATGCGAAATATAATACTTTTCATTGCAGATTTTTAATTAATCTTTTGTCCTTCAGAAAGTATTTAAACTCATAAGATGGTAGCTGCAATATTTTTCATTTTTGTTTAATTATAGCAACATTCAAATTGTACCAAGGAGCGACACCTGACATACGAGATCCATTTGTGATGTTTGAATGCATTGATGGAGCAGGAATGGGTCTAATGATTTGCGTTACTGAAAAAGGAGATCTCTCTTCTCGGGTAAGTGTACTTATAATTTCTTTGGGTTTTCTCGCGACCTTTTCTCATGATGCTGCTGCCTTTTGGTCTCCCTTGTTTGAGCCCGGGAGAGGGGGGTACTTCCACAAAAATTCATACAGGGTGTGCGCCGCCAGGATTTCTGTTATGACCCAATCCCAGAATTTTGGTAAGATATTGATACCCTATCCCAGAATATAAGTCAGATATTTATACCCAATCCCTGAATTTTGAAGAAGTAACAAAAACAGTTCAATGTTAAAAGGGTCCAATTAAGGCGAAAGAAAGGATATCCTCTCATCATTTATGGTCACAAGCAGAACAGATCTGCTTTGAATCAATGGCGACATTGAGCACCCATTACCAGAATTTCTAGTATAACAGTCAACCCCAATCCCAGAAAATTCCAAGAAAAAGTATACCCCAAATCATAGAAATTTTCCAGTAAAAGGATACCCCAATCCCAGAATTTTCAGGCCAAAAACTACCCAAAACTGGCGCACATCCCTGTCTGATCCGATAGTGAAGTATCCCCTCCAGGTGCTTGTATTTTCAAAGCCAAAATTTATCTCCTTTGGAGGCAACCTAATTTAAATTTACTCTGATTTATGTCTAACTTACTTTCTTACTTTGCATTTCAGAGACGAAAAGTTGATTACCACAACTTTGACCAGGCAGAAGCAGATGTATTATTTTTTCAAGAACGAGTCAAGGAAGATAGTTCTCTGATGAGATTTCGGTGGGGCAAAGGAGGAGGCTACATGGGATTTGACAAATCTGGCAAACCAATGAATTTAAAACATGTAAGGCAAGATTCTGATGCGGCAATGTTCACGCTCCATCCATTAGACTAGGGAAAGCAATGGGAAAGTGAAGGAAAGACTTTCAAAAGTGAAACAAGATTTTTGAACATTTTATTGATTTGCTGACGAAACATCATTGTATTTGAGTCATTTGAGTCTATCTGATACTGTAGTTCCAGTTAGGACAGGTAAAAAACTCGGAGATGTCGGAGATGTCGGAGCAAAGACTCTCCGACGTTTCTCAATCTCTGAACTTCTCCGACTTTTTTAGTAGAGCATATAGGGCCAGGTAAAAAAGTCGGAGTTGAGAAACGTCGGAGATAAGACATCTCCGACTTTTTTAGTAGAGCATATAGGGCCAGGTAAAAAAGTCGGAGTTGAGAAACGTCGGAGATAAAACATCTCCGACTTTTTTAGTAGAGCATATAAGGCCAGGTAAAAAAGTCGGAGTTGAGAAACGTCGGAGAATCTTTGCTCCGACATCTCCAGTGGCGGATCTAGAGGGGTGCGAAGGGTGCTCAAGCACCCGTCAGATTTTTTAACTGAACATTTTTCTCTTTCAATCTAATTCTTTGCCAAAATAATATGCATACATTTTTCTGCTACAGAATGAAAGCTCGCGAGCTGTCCGAAGCTCCGCATTTCTTCATTCCTCGGCGTTATTTATCACTGCGTTATCAAGCCCCCGTCTCGCCTCCTCCACACTGTCGATATTACAACTCAAAACTCTTCTGTCTTACCTCCCCCTGGTTGACCTTTCCTACACTTTGCGGACTCGGAATCGATTGTCTTCTCTATAGCCAGCGCAACAGAGCACCCATGGCCTGTAAATCATCCGAGTTTGAGCACCCGTGGAAGTGAATAAACCAATAGCCTTGCCGCATCTACGGGTGCTCAGATTTGGCGGGAGCACCCATGCGATTTGAAAATCCNATGTCGGAGCAAAGACTCTCCGACGTTTCTCAATCTCTGAACTTCTCCGACTTTTTTAGTAGAGCATATAGGGCCAGGTAAAAAAGTCGGAGTTGAGAAACGTCGGAGATAAGACATCTCCGACTTTTTTAGTAGAGCATATAGGGCCAGGTAAAAAAGTCGGAGTTGAGAAACGTCGGAGATAAAACATCTCCGACTTTTTTAGTAGAGCATATAAGGCCAGGTAAAAAAGTCGGAGTTGAGAAACGTCGGAGAATCTTTGCTCCGACATCTCCGACATCTCCGACATCTCCGAGTTTTTTACCTGGCCGTTCCAGTTATATTGTAAAAAAGGTTCATGCTGTTGGTAAATACTTATTTTCATAATAAGATCTGTATTTGAGATTTTTGGTAAATTAGAAGCATTTTTTTGCCATATTTTTAATGTTGTGATTTTGAATTGAACCCTCAAACTAAATATTAACGAATATCCTGGTTTTGCGTTGCATTACAGTACACAAGTACACAAAAAACACAACTTCTGTACGACTCATGTAGTAAATCTACTGTAGAGTTTCGCGCCAAAACGGTTTGAAGTCGGAACGAGGCAGTATGGCCTAATAATGACTGCTGCTGACCAGAGAGCAGATGATGGAATGGACACGACAAGTCAACTGAAAAGAAAAGGCAACTCAAAACCAATTCGAGCTACTGAACTGCTGAAGATAAAAGATGCCAAGGAAAGAAAGATGGCTCTTCATTTGTCAATTGCTGTCTTCCTGTCTGTCCTTTGTCTTTTGAGAAAGAAGTGTGCCATGTCAGGTGATGAGGTAGGTAGCTTTTTCGTATTTTTACCGGCATTTGGCCGTTATGGGGGAGGGGTTTTTTCTTAGGCCGTTAAAGGGTTTGTGCAAGGTTAAAAGCTTGCATTTCCAGACAGCAGGAAATCTAAAATACTCCATTCAAATCGAAGTTGCACACAAATTATGTCCACAGAAGGGTAGCCTGTAAAATAAGCTAAGAATGACTAATGAGGCTTTATTAATCTTCCTAAGAAACAATGCTGTGTCTGAGTTATTTCTTTGTCCTATTTATAGATAAGCCTATTAATTTACCATTGCACACTTGCTTTAAGAAAATGAAAATCGTACGGAAAACTTCGAAAGGGAATCTTTTTGAAAAACGTGAATGCAGAATTTAGAATAGAACAGTTTACCATACCTCCTATATAAAAACTATCCAGCACGCTGGTTGGCCACAAAGCCGGCCTCCTGTGATGCCTTTGTGTATTGACCAAGGATTGGAATTGTATAATAATAATAATGGTGTATCTTCTGTTTAAGTCCAGCTGAGTTCCACAAGACCTCTATTTGCTGCTCCCAAAATCTTACCTAGGCCGAAAATTTTAGGCCGGTCGGAGGCACTTTTGGTAGAAGGCATCAAGGGGGAGGGGGATGGGGGATGGGGGCTCCAATCTTAACGGCCAAATGCCGTTAAAAAATACGAAAATCAAAAGTTGATGGCCCCTTAGCACTGCTAGACTAACCCTTTTTTATTTCTGTTACTAGTGGGGGAATGCCTGCAGCAGGCCAGGGTCCCTTTCCAACCCCAGGGTAATACCACCTTTGTGAGCCCTTTTATTTGGTCATCAATCAAAAACTCCGATCAAATGCAGTTTAGCAGACACAGCTTCCAAGGAAAACAGAGGTTGAATTGAACATCAGGCAAGGCCAGGCGGAAATCACAGTCTCATGATAAATCGGATAGCAAGCACCACTAGACTAGACTAGACAAATAGACTCGTATTTGGTATACTTTCCTATTAATCAATTTTGAAAAATGACATGTCCAAGAGTACATGACAAATCAAAGTGACAAATCCAAGAGAATTGAATTATTGAATTGCATTGTATTTTTAGAATTGATCGCTGATTGGCTTATTAGAAAATAGCAATTAAGATACTGTCATCTGATTGGATAATGCAAAATTTGATCGTGATTCAACTGATTTGCACTTGTAAGAGGACATCAAATGTTTTAAACAAGGCTAGAAACTGGTAATCGATATATCCTTGCAGCTGATAAGTCAGTATACTTCAGTCTGAGTACTGATAGGTTTTTCATGCAAAATCAGTAGGAAATTAAGTATGGGAAATGTTTAAAAGTTTGTCCGCTAAAGTGCAAACAAGTCAAAAACTCCAAAAACCCACTTCATTGGAGATACATCCTCACCTTCTGCAGGCAGTGAAAACAATTGATTAATGATGCAGTCTTTTGTCAACAGGTCATTGTAAAAGAAATCATTACGTAGATCTTTTAGCTATTCTGAAAAGAGTCAGAATCAAACGATGTCGTTTCTATTAGTTTAATTGAAAGTTTTAATGATGCTGTGAGACACACTCCCTATCTGTGTAGCTATTGAACACAACATTTTCCTTTATTGTCATCCAGGCAGCCAGCTTATCAAACAAATGTTAACGGCTTTCTATCTAAATGTGGAGGTGGAAAATGTCTCTTCCCGCAAGCTAAGTGGAATCTGGACAAAGATTTCCTGCAAAATGATTTTGATATATGGATGCATAAGCAATGTTCACACATATGGTTCAAATATTCACTATATTTCTCACCCCTATCTACACATTAGAAATCTCATTTGCTCTTCTTCTTTGTTCTCATAGTTGAGAAGAGCTTTTTTTTCTTTTTATCCTAGGTCTCAAGACGTTATACGACAAACATTAAAGAAATTGATTGCAAGTAGTGCAAGGTAAGTAAATATATGGCAATCATACTATATCATACCTGTGGGTAAAGTTTTTGCACCATTGTCCATCCTAACTGATGTACTGCATCTGCACTAATATCCTTTGTTGTGAAATATCCCAGAATCATTTCATATGATTTACTGCCATTTATTGGGGGATATGTCCCAGAAGCATCTTTAATAGGCAGAGTTTTAGTTGTTTTAGAGCCAGTCTTTTCTTTTCCATTTACATAAATAGTATCTATTGGTAAACCAGAAAGCCCCCCTGGTCCACCTGTATCTGGTCTACAGTGATTGTAATGTTGAAACTGCAAATAGCTGAAATTGAAAAGATTTATCAGGTATTATACTGGATGAATGAGAAAAAACACACACCATTTGAAAGGCTCTCTTCCCTAACTATTGAAGTAATGATGTACATAGAATGTCTGTATTTTATTGAACAGTTCAAATGGACTTAATTTGTTTTGGCTGATTTTGCTGCATAGGTCCCTTGAAAGTACCCTTGACAAAATGGCTTAAAGTCATGGTCAAACATTGTCGCAATGTCTGCCTTATAGTGATGACTTAGAAATGCTTCATCCTCTTGGGAGAATGAAAAACTCTTATCCCTGCTAATGTAGTGACATTACTCAATAAGGTTCCTTCCTTCCAAGAGGATAACACATGCTAACACAGGTACATCATTGGCATTGCGGCAAGGAAGGCAAACAAGGAACCATATTCAGCATTTGATATTCAGGGAACAGGATATTGACATAAGACCTGTGAAGATAGTTATGCTACTCTTTGTGAGACACACAATGTTAAGTTACTGCAATCTAGTTTTTTTCATGAAACTGTTCTTTTTTGTCCATGTCATGTATTTTCTAGTCATGTATTTTAATTAGTTTTAATAAGTTAGCGACACACATCTACTAATCATGCACATATACGTACAATACACACCTTGTGCACATCAACATGATAGGAAGTCTGAGAAATTGAAACTTTCTAAACACATCTTAGGAATTCTTAGGCAAGAAAAGTTTGTCCAAATACTTGAACTGTGTTATGATATACTCACTGCAACAGATTATTCAATGAGCCTCCAATTTTCTCAACTACAGAATCACGAATTGTTTCATTTACAGTTTTCTTGTATGTCTTGAACCATTTATCTTCCTCTGTCTTTGGTAGTAGGGCTAAAAATTTCTTTGCATCTATTATCGTTTTCACAAACCATGATTGCAGTACTCCTACAATTAGATGGCATCAATCAATTATGTTGCTCTTCTATAATAAGTATTTCAGGTTAATTGTTATGAGGTTAATTGGAGTTAATTTTTATGATTTAAGTCAAATTCAATTCAATAACATCTCAGCAGATGAATCAATCAAATAGCAAACTTTTCTTCTTTCATTCAAAATGCATGTTGATATAGAAACAGTATGAACTCTCCATTCTTTTCAACCAACATAATATATTTAAAAAGTTGAAACATTTTGCTGCTGTGTTAAATAGACCTGCTTTGCCATGTATCATGTGAGAAAGGTCAATTCTCATTCCCAACAAACTAAAAGGACCCTGCTGTTGCACAATGCGTTTCATGTGATCAGTTTCATTTCATATGAATGTTAGCCAATCAGATGCACCGTCCAGAACTATGAGTCAGCAAGTTCTGACAGATAGGGTATACTGTACCTTGCTGTTCTATGCTGATTCAATTCCCTTAACCCTATTACTACCGGGGGGGGGCACAAAGTGCCCGCGGCAAAGTTTATTTGATGTAGTGTCGTCAGTTCAAAAGATAAAGAGCTGAAACTTTGCGACTTTTCCTAAAATTTCATGGACTAATTAAACTTTGTAATTTTTTTCAAAATGGTAGATACTGATCACGTGACCAACCTCTTTTCAACACATGGTCAGCCAGACAATTAAAGAAGCGAGTCCAGTTTTAACACGGATGGTCGTAGAACATCGAGAATACCACCATTCGATAACTCTCGATGAGAGCTTTCAGATGATGTATAGTTTTATCCATTTTTGATGACGTCAGCAAATTTTACGTTCATGACGTCATCAAAGTTTATGACGTCATATATATAATAACAAATATATTAGATAACTTTAAATGGTCAAAATTGGTTCTATTGATTGTTATGAACAATTTTAAGGCATTTTAGAGAAATTTCATCAGTAATTAGGGGTTTAAATGAAACAATGACAAACTGATGCAAATAAATGATGAATATATGATATAAATAACAAGCTTAAATTGACATTTCAATGCCAATTTTTATTCAGTGATGCTTTGGGATACATTCTTGTAGTAGTATGAAAGAAATTATCAACTAAGAACTTAAATATTGCCAATATTGTTAATAGTAAGCAAAAAGTGCAATTTTCCTCAATTATGACGTCATTGTGACGTCATGAAAGTAATGAAGAATTAAAAAAGTAGTCTATTGTGTAGATTTTGTTCCTATACACCACGTTCGATCGAGTGGCTTTAGAGCTTCTATCACTATTGTGCACATTCGAAAATTCTACAAAATGTAGCAAAATGTTGTTCGATTCGGATTCCTTTCAGAATAGCTAAAAGGTCTATAGGGTTAACACTTTTTCCAAAATCTTTGAAAAAATTCTAAAAAATAGCTCAGTCCCTTCCATGATAGGACTCTTTTCCGATCTTTATTGCAGCTTATAGAATGGCCTATGGTACACAGCATGTTTTAATTAGACTTGTTGAAGAATTGAAATCTAAGCCTCATAATAATGTTATTGTAGGGTCCATCTTATAGATCTTTCAAAAGCATTTGCTTGCATCCTGTACAGTTTGATAATAGCCAAACTTCATGCATATGGCTTTGATGAAAATACACTTGATCTCGTATATTCCTGTCTGAAAAAACAGAAGCAGAGTGTGGGAATAAATAATGTCCTCTACAGTTCTTTCCTAGAAACTATTTCAGGAGTACCCCAAGGATCAGTGTTAGGTCCCATTCTTTTCAGTTTCTATATTCAATTCCGACCGTTTCCTTTTCATAAAGCAAGTACAACTATGCTGACAATGATATGCTAGCTTTCTTTCCAAATCCTTGCCGGATCTTTTATCCCTGGCAAATTCCATGCACTTTTTGTCAAAGAGATCAGACAAAAGCTTGTGGCATAAATCTTGATTCCAAGGACATTATCAAATCTGAAGAAACTGTTAAACTATCAGCTGTAACACTGAATAGACCTTTTAGCTATTCGCAAAAAGAGCCTGGATCGAGCGTTATTTTTATGCATTCTTATATGCGACATTCCATCGAGTGGCGTTGGAGCTTTATCACTTTTGTGCACATTCGAAAATTCTGCAAAATGTAACGAAATGTTGTTCGATTCTGATTCTTTTCAGAATAGCTAAAAGGTCTATTACAAATTGAACTTTGACCTACTCCACATATATCAAACCTTTGCAAAAGAGCTGCGGTGCAGTACGACCAAACATTCTTAAACCATTTAAGTTATTTATTGGTTTTGTTGAAAAAGAAGTTTTGGTTCAAAGCTTTGTGCACTCAAATTTTAACTACAGTTGGTACTTTTCGTCTTCAAAATCAGTCCAGAAAATTTAAAGAAAATTCAGGAACGTGTGTTAAGATTTCTGTACAATGATCGTGAAAGCCTTGTGATGATCTTCTTCTGAGGTCAAAAAGATGCACAATGGAAGTTGCTCCTCAGAGAACCTTCTGTATCGAAATCTTTCAGACAATAAAAAACTTTAATCCATCTTTTATGGGTAACGTTTTTAGTTTAAGAACTTCAAAGCATCCATCTAGAAATCCAAACAATTTAAATCATTTTCGACCAAATCAGGTAACTTTCGGCTCCAAGAGCCTCAAAGCCATGGGACCCCAGATCTGTTTACCAACGTAAATGCAATGCTTGTAAATAATATAATGATATAATGTATAGATGTTGTCGGTTCATGTGTGCATAGTTTCTAATGTTTAGCTTATGTATTTATGTATTAATTTCTTTATTTATTTTTCATTTTTAGTTCATTCGATTTAGATTAGTTGTATGTATCTACATATGTATGCTGGTATGCATGTATAGCGAGATAGAAAAGTCGAAGTAAAATAAGGTTATAAATAAAGAAACAAACATAGTTTTAGTAATCACTTATATGTTACCTTTTGGTCCATTGTCTGATACCTTTTCATATGTCTTTTTTATCGAATCAATTCCACCTCGACATTCAATCTGTGTTCTTACCATTCCAGTCTTAATGCCAAGTTTCATATTGGAAATGTATTGACTAATTGTTTCATTTATATCCGCAAGATGTTTGAGAACAACATTGACTTCATCATAACTTCTTGGTTTCATATTTCCTATGTTATTGTATATATCATAACCAAGACTACACATCGGTTGCCAACAGAAGGAGTTTGGTCCAAGCATCCAGTCACCAGCATAGTAGTTTTCATCATATGGTCTTCCATACATATATTTCAAGTAATGCCTCACTTGTAAAAGACCTTTGTATTCTCTTGGCTTTAATAGGTTTTCTTTCTCTTTCTGCAAATAATTAGGCTTGCTTATAAATAGAACAAATAAAACACTCAGACAGCATTTTTTCTTTGGGTAGCTCTCATTCATGGTGCATTTGCTATTTAGATTTAAATGGGATATTTTTAGATTTTGTTGCTCTTTGGGAGAAAGCTTTTAACCTTGCATAAACCCTTTAAATATATCATTGGACAGAAGATGGCTGGTGTGTTCAGATGGTATAAATTGCGTCTATGCAGATCCGACAATCGACGCTGGTATCGTGGCCTTTCCTTTTTCAAATTATACTTACTACTTGCTTTCGAAAACAGTAGTAGGGCAAAACTACCGGTTTTGGGGACAAACATCGTCAGTGATACATATTGTTAGAACATTCCTCCAAATTGAAGAAAAATAACAGGGGAAATGTTTTCATGAACTAGGCCTACCGGTTTTCGGACAAAGGTAGGACCATCGTTCCCAGTGCGACATAATCGCCCTTGAGTAACAAATCTCACCTCATCGCTATTTGCAACTGCAAGCATCTAAGTTTTTTGTGTTGTGCTGATCATTCAAATATTTGATCTTACGCAGAATCACAACGATCCTCCTATCCTTCTTTTGCTTCTATCAATCTCATGGTTTTTATTAAATTTGAACAATTCATTTGATAAAACACTAACAATCGAGTTGCTCTTTTGATCCTTCCTCAATCCATAAGTCACGTACTACTAAACAAACAAACGGGGCTGAGAAGGTAAGAAATAGCCGAAAGCATAATAACCCGATAATAACAAAAAAAGATTCCAGTGAAGTTAATAGACGGGTTATAATTACCTTTGAATTAATCTCATTCAACAGAGAAATAGCTGCGTCAGTTCTTTCTTTGATTTTTGCTGGGGTCGGATCATATGCCCGATATTCCTTTCGTATTTTATCAGTGGTCGAGTCTGGATGCCATACTGTATTTTCAGGATGATTTTTATAATATATTTCTTTAACTTTCTTCAAGAATTCGTCCAATCCAATTCGCTTTGCTTCTGCAGAATAGCTACATTGCTGTTTCATTGATGTTCCGGTACTTCCTGTTTTACTCTGTCCTTTCGTGCTTCCTGTGACGCTTTCGCACTTTCCTGTTTTCGCAATCAATGCAATGCCTGTGCATAAACAAGACACTGCTATTACACAAATTACTGCCAATATGATCAATCCAGTTTTGCCATTAGACCCCTTGAAATCAATTCGAAACGTTTTATCAGTTTCCTCATCAACCAGTTCCGTTTTGGATGAAAATTGTTTCGTTGTTGCCATCGTTGTGGTTGGCTTCTTCTCTTCTCTTTAAGAGCGTCTGTGCAAATGGCAGATACCAATTCTTTCTCGTTTTCAATTTGTTCTCCCTTTCTTCTGAT
The DNA here is from genome assembly GCA_004194395.1 of Aurelia aurita complex sp. Pacific. Taxonomy (NCBI): domain Eukaryota; kingdom Metazoa; phylum Cnidaria; class Scyphozoa; order Semaeostomeae; family Ulmaridae; genus Aurelia; species Aurelia aurita complex sp. Pacific. The sequence continues at coordinate 47,252 of REGL01001802.1, forward strand.
ATATCTATGTTTTTTCCACAGTTTGAATGGTCGCAGAATGAGCCCAGGTGTGCAGAATATTTCTTCCTCACTCGATATTACTGCAGCCAGATAAATGAGCTGAACTGAACTGAACCACGTGAGTTAACTTCAATTATCTGTTGTATGCTCAACACCCAGCAGGCAATGCGCCCGTCCAAACGTATATTGTAGATGTAGATTGCTACAATAAGGTGACGAGTTTTAAGTTAAGTGAAACGAGTGAAACCTTTCGTAAATAGTCAACGGCTGTTTTATCATATGGGTCACCCCATGTGGTTGCAAATAGGCACCCTGATGAGAACGCAGAGGGGCTGGATTTGAACACTCCTCTCGTGTTATATTTTAGGAGTACATCGCAAATCTACCAATGCAGCAATCGTAGGAGAATTGGGGCTCAGAAAGCTAAATACAGATATGCATATCAATGCATTGAAATTTTATGATTACTGGAACAAAATAAAAATGAACTTATCAAAGATGCACTTGAAAACAAAAGTAACAATACTCTTTGGTATAGANTTTGTATGTCTTCCTTTTTCTATTGCTAGACAATGGTCACTGAGTCGTACTTTTGTTATCGTTCTTCGAAAGTTTCTTTTTTGCATTTTTATCAGGTATTTTTCAAGTGAGATATTTTGTTTGTGTGTTTTATATAAAGTTGCTTTGGAGCATTCGTCCATTTTTGATTTCCAATGCTTTGAGTAGTGTGCAGTTATGGTCTTCTTTATAGAATGTTTAGACATTGAGATCAAAGGGGAATTGATCAAATGGTCGTTTCTCAGTAATGTTGATAATTCGGCAATAAGGTGACGAGTTTTAAGTTAAGTGAAACGAGTGAAACCTTTCGTAAATAGTCAACGGCTGTTTTATCATATGGGTCACCCCATGTGGTTGCAAATAGGCACCCTGATGAGAACGCAGAGGGGCTGGATTTGAACACTCCTCTCGTGTTATATTTTAGGAGTACATCGCAAATCTACCAATGCAGCAATCGTAGGAGAATTGGGGCTCAGAAAGCTAAATACAGATATGCATATCAATGCATTGAAATTTTATGATTACTGGAACAAAATAAAAATGATCTTATCAAAGATGCACTTGAAAACAAAAGTAACAATACTCTTTGGTATAGAAACGTAAAAGCCTTACTTGATAAGTTCAATTTTGATCAAAATATACAGGGTGTCCCAAAAAAATTGTGCCCCGTTTGTCTGAAGATTGCGACAAAACGGCAAATGATTCTCGCCAAACTTTTGCATGATGGTGCTCTTGAGATGTTCAATTAAAGTTTGCAACCATCCCCATAAAAATCCGTTGAAAAATGATGGACCTATGACTTTGATTGATAACAGTAATCTTATTTACTGAACAAATTAACCTGTATAAATATGAAAGATTATTATTATTATTATTACTTTCAGGAGACCAAATTTTCCCGATCACTGAAACCAGCGGTCGGCCATTTTGTTTTACTATTTTGCAACGATAAATAGCTTTATGGAATGAAAATGAAACAGCAGCCTCCAATGTCATAGCTCTCGTGAAGATTCCGATAATCCTCGGAGAGTTCCAATATTTCTGACCTCACAGAAATTGTTTCTTACCTCACGTGAAGATACTTATCACTGCAAAATAGTAAGGCAAAATGGCCGACTACTGGTTTCAGTTGTCAGGCAAATTTGGTCTTCTGAAGGTCAAAGCTCCATCATTTTTCAACGGATTTTTACGGGGATGGTGGCAAACTTTAATTGAACATCTGAAGAGCACCATCATGCAAAAGTTTGGTGAGAATCTTTTGCTGTTTTGTCGCAATCTTCGGACAAACGGGGCACAATTTTTTTGGGACACCCTGTACTATTAACAAAGATTCTTGCAAGAATAGTATAACGTATAAAACACTTACACAAAAAGATGTATTTTAGATTACAAGAACAGAACCTATATTGGTTGATGAATACTTGAAATGAAACAGATTTGATTGAAACAGGCAATTCTAGATTGAAAGTAGCCAGAAACAAATCAGGGAGGGTCTATATTGCTAACCTTGTTCCCTATAGTACCTTTACAATATGTTTGTAGACTGCTGAACACAAATAGATATTGACAATGGAAAATCCATATTAAACTGCAGTAAAACGAGGTAATTTAAAATTCGAAATAACAAAATTGAAACTGAGCCTGCTCTCAGGCTAAATTTTTGGTCAATCGAATCATACCGAACGGTAAGGAAAAGGTCAACCCTGGTAGTTCGACGTTTTCGTCGTTTATTTTGCTGAACCGAGCTATATGATAGATTCATAAATAGCTGACGAATTAAGAAAATAGATAAGATTGGAAACGAAAAATATTGTAAACCACCATTGGATATCAATAGGAGCGTTTCTCTCAATATTTGAGCCTAATTTTATGGATATCAATTGCTCATTTATGTTTCTGGCCTAGATTTTTCGGTAAGCATCATCTGAAGCTACTACAAATCCTTTGGAGATTAACTTTATATTGAGTTCAATGATCTTACAATCTTCGAATTTGTTGTCAAGAGAACGGGATTCTGTGATAAAAACGAAGCAAAGCTTACTTCATCTTATTCTGATCTCGCCGAAACCACAATATAACCATTTATTCACGTCGTGCCCATCGTGTTTTATTCTTATGCCGATAGAGAAGCCGGTGGGTTTTATTTCACATTCAATAAATGAATGATTACGAACTGAAATATTTAAATTTCATAAATCAATGAGACATTTCTATTAAATCTGACAATGCGGTCCAAAGAACTCCATCCTTGTGTGAAATATTGGCACAGAGAATCCGTGACGTTGCTTTATTTTTTAACCTTATTTTAAGCTGATAATATATGTGCTCCTTGATTGCTCACATTTTTGTGACAGCCAATCAAAGAAACCAGAGGAACATTGCAGCCAATCATAAGATTCAGGAATGTGAAAAGGAAGGCCTTAGAGACTATCCTCCAAAAGTTGCATACAGTATACATGTTCATACAAAGTTTGCAAATTTAGCTCGCAATAAATGTCTTATGATACCCCCACACTATCCTCGTCGTTTAAGGTGTGTTTTTGTATCAGGAGTATGGAGTACTCCTTGTTCCTTATTACGTGTTCCTTATATGGGAGATAAAGAGGGAACTCGTTCAGTAACAGATGACTTACATGTCTTACATCATATTTCCTCAACGCAATCATAGAAAGGTCTTTTCATAGGCGATTAAATGCGTTTGTAGCAAAATGTAATAATTTACACCAGCAAACGATAATCCTGTCCTCGGTTTTATCAAAATACAGCTCACTTTAAAGCTTATGACATCAGAATGTGGGATGGCTAATATGAACTGTCGACATCATGTTGATCATTGTCATCATAAACATAATAAGAATGATGATCCTGACCATAAGCAACAGCACGCCATCATCATCATCATAATCATCATCATCATCATCATCATCATCATCATCATCATCATCATCATCATCATCATCATCATCATCATCATCATCATCATCATCATCATCATCATCATCATCATCATCATCATCATCATCATCATCATCATCATCATCATCCTCATCATCATCATCATCATCATCATCATCATCATTATCATCATCGTCATCNTCATCATCATCATCATCATCATCATCATCATCATCATCATCATCATCATCATCATCATCATCATCATCATCATCATCATCATCATCATCATCATCATCATCATCATCATCATCATCATCATCATCATCATCATCATCATCATCATCATCATCATCATCATCATCATCATCATCATCATCATCATCATCATCATCATCATCATCATCATCATCATCATCATCATCATCATCATCATCATCATCATCATCATCATCATCATCATCATCATCATCATCATCATCATCATCATCATCATCATCATCATCATCATCATCATCATCATCATCATCATCATCATCATCATCATCATCATCATCATCATCATCATCATCATCATCATCATCATCATCATCATCATCATCATCATCATCATCATCATCATCATCATCATCATCATCATCATCATCATCATCATCATCATCATCATCATCATCATCATCATCATCATCATCATCATCATCATCATCATCATCATCATCATCATCATCATCATCATCATCATCATCATCATCATCATCATCATCATCATCATCATCATCATCATCATCATCATCATCATCATCATCATCATCATCATCATCATCATCATCATCATCATCATCATCATCATCATCATCATCATCATCATCATCATCATCATCATCATCATCATCATCATCATCATCATCATCATCATCATCATCATCATCATCATCATCATCATCATCATCATCATCATCATCATCATCATCATCATCATCATCATCATCATCATCATCATCATCATCATCATCATCATCATCATCATCATCATCATCATCATCATCATCATCATCATCATCATCATCATCATCATCATCATCATCATCATCATCATCATCATCATCATCATCATCATCATCATCATCATCATCATCATCATCATCATCATCATCATCATCATCATCATCATCATCATCATCATCATCATCATCATCATCATCATCATCATCATCATCATCATCATCTTCATCATCATCTTCTTCATCATCATCGTCATCATCTTCTTCATCTTCATCTTCATCATCTTCACCATCATCATCTTCATCATCATCATCTTCATCATCATCATCATCATCATCATCATCATCATCATCATCATCATCATCATCATCATCATCATCATCATCATCGTCATCATCATCATCATCATCATCATCAAGTTGATCAACCTCAAACCTTTACGTTGCAACGATTTGAATTATGCATCCATATGCAGCAACAACAACACCAGGTTTAAGAGGATCAAAACTATGGTTGCTTTATGCTTATTGGTAATGGTAATGAGAAGACCGAAAAGGTGCAAGATTATCAACGCACAATTGTGTTAGATATTTATTCGATAAAGCCAATAACATCATAAAGCCAATATTTGCAACACAACCGCTCAATTTGGGGAGGTTTTGTTAAATGTATTGGACTTTTACTTGAAAACTGTCATCTGCCAAGAGAGAAAGAGGACGCAGTGAAGGGGGGGGGGAGGTGTTAATATTACGTAACTTATCGACCGTCGATTATCGCCTTGTGCTAAAATTTGTTCTATGAGTTTATCCGAAAGAAGAAATAAATTCTAAAATTGTGACTCATCGATTTATTCAATGAAAGATACAATTTTTCATAAATGGAAACAAACCGAACAAAAGCGCCGAAGATTAAAACCCCGAAATGACGTAATACCTGATCCAATTTTTATTCTTGCAATATTGAAGCCAGATAGTACCCTGAAGGCCTGAAGACTGACTGAAGTCCCAGGATAGCTCCAATTGAGTTATACTTTTTTAATTCAATCACAGAATATTCCAAAAAAATAATGACAAATTAGTAGCAATGGCATGCATTGGCAAGTTGCATATTTCATTTTTTGAACGTAGTTGAAAGATTGAAAGATACTTTTTTCGCTATTTGCCTCCTAAAAATATCAAAGATATCCTTTCGAAGGAGCCGCAGAATGCAACAACTTTTTTCATTGCTGCTTTACATATCCATCTCATTTCATTGGATTTTTAAATTCATTGCTGATCAATGTTGTGTCCCTGTCATCTATTGATCAGTCATCTCGGCTCGGCACAGAGAGAGGGCCAACAGAAAAGCGGAAGTCACAGTTTGTTCAGATTTCTTGTCCTCGTGAGATCTCATCATCTCACGAATTGTTTCAAAATTTCATTGTCTTCCAGTCTTGCCTTGCAATTTCATATGTTCAAGATGAAGATGAGAGAACCAAACAAAGTGAAAGTTTTGATAATTTTGGGATTGATTTGCGCTCTTGGTCTTGCTTTACTGATTGCAGGAGTCGTTGTGATGAATCGGTCAAGCAAATCGTGTAATGCAATGCCTGGCAGTATGGGGCGACAGAGCAACCCACAGTTAATTGCCTTCATCAAGAAAGTTCAGAAGACTTACTACAAAATGAATCCGAATAAGATTGTTTATATGCCAGATGTGAGTGTTGCAAATATCAGACAAGAATTCAGTGCATATGATGCAAAACCTGAATCAATCAAAAAGAGAACAGATACGGCCAGGAAGTTGTTGGCTGAAGTGAACAGCATAACATTTGATGTTAAAAGGATGTTGCCCAGAGAACGAAAAGCCCTTGCTCAAGTTAAACATTATTTACAAAGTAACTTCGGTGCCCCTTATGATGAAAATTATTACGCCGGTGATTGGATGATGGGACCAAATTATTTTTGTTGGCAACCAATTTGTTATATAGGATCAGATCTCGGCGCCCACTTCAACACAAAATCATCAGGTTTTCAACCCAAAAATGCTACTGGTTTGCAGTTTGTTATTGATGCAATAAGAAAACATGGTGATACAGTGCTTCAGTATATGCAGAATATGAAGTATGGTGTAAAAGCTGGAATGGTGCGCTCTGTCAAAGACTGCAAGTCTGGACTCGATTCAATTTCAAGTCGTTTTCCAAAAATATCTCGAGCCAATGACGAGAAAGGTGCTTTGAAGTAATCTGTATTTATTACAATTATCTTCATCTATTCATTATATTTGCTTGCCTTGCTGTAGCCAGAACAAAGCTTATATCATTTATGTCGATTTTTGCTTGACAGTGCCCTTCTCTCGAGATTCATGATTTAAATCTCTATGACGATATCCCACTTTTGTCGAGACTCTAGTAATCAAGTTTAGAAGATCACATGATTCATTACGGATATCTATTCTTGCCTCCTTGCGAAATTAACATTCCTGCTTTTTTAACATTGAGACTGACATCTGACACTTTCTGGCTATCAATCATTCGTTTGTGTTTCAATTTGTTTAATTTAACTTGCAGTTTCTTCAATTTCTCAACTTTTAAGTTTCTGACTAAGCGAATGTGTGCTGATTCACATTTTTCATTCTTCTTTTTGTTCTTAATTGACAAGACATTTGTTAATATTCATGTGTGTTTAAATTGCAGCGATCCTTACTGAAAGCTTCGTAAAAAACGGAATAAAACATGCTGATTATTTGAAGAAACTGGGTACGACAGTGGCTAGTGATTGGTTGAAACAACACAAAAAGACAGTTAATCAGTCAATCGATGATGCTTTGATAAATTCCTTTGGAAAATCAATCAAAATTTTCATAGATTATGTGAAGCTCAATTATAGCCAGCATTGTGTGCCAGATAAATATCTAAGTGGTCTTGGGACACTGCCTCTCGATTATATCTGGATAAATCAACAAGAGGACAAATCCCAACCAACCACAAAGAAATTGCCAAATGGAGACAAACTTAATGGATCAAAAGCTTATGAAATGATTTTGCCATATTTCACGACCAATGACATGACTCCAAATGCAATTTATGATTTAGGGAAACGAATGTTGGATACTTTATATCCACAAGCATTAGAAATAGCAAAAAGCTATACCAAAGAAAATGATAGCATAAAGGCTGCTGCGAGATTCAAAGCTGAGTTTATTGATCATTCTAACAGTTTTTTTAACACTACACCTATTCCTGATAATGAATCCAGTTCAGATGCGTTTTTAAAATGCCAAAGTATGGATTCAGCAAAAGCATTTTGTCCTGTCCGATATCAATCCATGCTTAATTGGTTTGACTATGTCCAGACTGTACTAGCAACCCTTCAGCCGAAAGTTGGCAAGTTTTTCTACGAAACAGGGGATCAAGCTTCGACCCCAAACTGCCCAGTTCAAATGAGAGCGAGATTCAATCCTTCTTCAGGATCCCAAAGTTACAGTAGCGCCGGAAGCACATGCCAAAGACCATGCTTTTACAATCTGCCTTTTTTTCTCACACCTCATGGACCTCGTTATGGAGCAATTTCTGTAGCTGGACACGAGGGTAGGCCAGGTCACCACACGCAGGTGAGACTCAAAGTTAGATCATTCTTCCTTTCTTCAAATTTTTTTCTTTTTCCATTCTTTGAATATATTTTACATTTTGCACATTTTAACCATTTTCTTTTTCTGCTGTTTAAATGTTTTTCGTTTTCCACTTCTAAATATCGTTCTTTCTCCACTTTTTAGATGTTTTGCTTTTTCATTCTTTAAAGGGGCTCCGTCGTCAAAATATAAACAAAACGATGATTTTTGCAGTTTTTTGAAAGGTGATATCACACAGGATTTTCGTTTTTTTTTCAAAATGAAAGTTGCTGTTTGGGCATTAATCATTGCACTTCACTAAGGAGCAAACCAAACATTCGTATCTACGACTGCTCGGATATAAGTGGATTTTTAACGGTCGCTTTTTGGATGCTTGGGTGAAGCCACCAAACAAACTGCAGAGAACAATGGATGAACAATGGATAATCCCCGACACGTGCGAGTTTACGGATTTGTTTACTGTTTGACGACGGAGCCCCTTTAAATCTTTTGCATTTTCCATTATATGAATATTTTGTTTTTTCTTCTTAAAGATTTGCTTTCGCCACTCTCTGGACTTTTAAAAATTACGTTTATTGATCGATCGATCGATTGATTGATTTGTTTATTTTGTTTATTTGGTTATTCATTGAACGACTTAACTAATTGACTGATTCATTGTTTGTTTAATTACGTTGATTTAATGATATGACCATCTGAAAAATATACTGATGGATCGGTCGATTCACTGCAATGATTGATGGATTATCGTAAATGATTGATTGATTGATTGATTGATTGATTGATTGATCGATGGATCCATTGATTCATTTCCATTCCATTGCTGAATTTAGGTTCAAGGATTTGCAGAGCATTTCTCATCGAGTGCTTCCAAAGATGTCATTGATTGGTTGAATTCTGAGACTTATTACACTGCCTTCACGGAAGGTTGGGCATTGTATTCCGAGAATCCATTGTTGGCTCAAGGAACTGATATTTATAAAATACACCCAATGCAAAAATATGGGATGCTAAAGTGGCAAATTTGGAGAGCACTTAGACTCATGATTGATACTGGCTTTCATTATAAAGGTTTTGAAACATTTTATCAATTTACTCCCTCTTCTCCTAGACTTTTGACGATGAGTCACTTGTATGCCTGCAGTAAACCTTGCTCTGTTAACCGAAGCGCCATCTTGAAGTCATAGAGCGCAGGGAAACAAGAGACTCGTCGTTATATGTCTACTCTTCTCCCTTCTCAGGGTTTGAGGACTTTTTCATTCTCATAATAATGTAACATCTTTATTTGGAGTTATTTTAACTGCTTACTTTTTCTGGGGGTCAGTTTCCAGTCTGTGGAATTTTCCAAGCAGATTATGGCACGCCATATGTAGCATTATTAAAAAACTTTCATTCAATTTTCAAAATGTCGCATTCAATGTTCAACAACTTTCATTCAAAGCTCAAAAACTTAATTCGGTGTTCAAGGAGTTAATTGAATGTTCAAGACGTTCATTCAAAGTTTTAAAAATTCATAAAAAGTTCGATGTTCAGTCATGGTATAAAGCCGTAAACTGAGTTGAGACAAAGGCATGGTTGATAGAAACGTAGTTTCTATTAGAGACTAAGAATTTGAGTCAGGACTGAAAGTCTCTTATTCGAGCTGTCGCCATATTTCTTTGTTTTCAAGGTTTGTTGTGAAGCCTCTCCAATGTTTACACAATATTTCAGTAACTTTTAAGTAATATGACATGGGAAAAAAGTGAAAATGAAATAAGAACTGACTGCATTGTTGAGCATTGAATGGGCATTCTATGAGCCCGCATTGGCATAAATTGAGTCAATGTCATATTCCCTGGGTTCCCTGTGATTCTGTCATATCATTTCATGTCGTATATTTCGTAACGGATTTGATGTAAAACGATCCTTTGCGACGTGAATTTGCCACATCATTGTCCTGGTCCTTTGCGAATAAGCGGTTAACATTTATTTAGTTTTGATTTCTTTCGAAAATTTATTAAATTCTAACACATTGTGATGTCGTTCCGCTTTTCAGCTAAAATTAGGTAATGAAATTTCAATCAAACTGTCAATGAGGTGCATGAAACCATTAAATGATTGATAGATCACATTCATTTCCTTCATTTTATATTATTTTCTATTTCAGTATCAAATTACCCATTCACGTCATTCTGTATTATTCGTTTTCAGACATTTTGCAAGCACATCATCTTTCCATTATATTTTATCCCAGTCAATAGCTGCTATACCATTGAGACCTACCACTATGTCAAATTTTATATTCTGAATCGTCTGAGAATTTGATTTCATCCAGATCTTGAAGAAACAAAAATTAGTTTGGGTGTTTTTCGATAGATTTCCATTGTTGCAAATATACCCATATTCGTTGTAGCCTGTGTATTCGTTGATGACACATTACATTAGTTAAGGCGAAGGTGAAGTTGGGTTTTT
>REGL01001803.1:0-12300 GCA_004194395.1 Aurelia aurita complex sp. Pacific
TAGACTTCAATGACAAATTCTTAAAATGTAATGTTGTGCCATTCTAATGCACAAATTGTTCAATAACGATAACAAAGTACAAAATAAAAGCATTCTGAGAATATTTTTCATTTGGTAGACATTATCGTTAGTGTTTTAACTTGCCACAGGCTGACAAACAATAACAGCTTGCATTATGTTTCATGCAGTTTAAACCTTTTACTGTTCAAACAGCTACTCTCACGACAATTCTTTTCAAAATTTTTGGAGGCCCCTTGCCTGTGCATTTCACCGGTCGGAGGCACTAAAAAATCTTTTCCAGCCCTGTAAATAACCTCCACCTAACTGTATGTTATCCCTTCAATGACACGATGTTATCCCCCCGGGGGGGGGGGACTTCATTGTAAACATGATTCGACCTGAACCTGCACTTTGAGAAAAGGACCCATTCGTATGACGAAATATTCAAAAACTTCGAGCCCATTTGCATGAATATTATGAATTTTTTGATTTGAAACAAAGGAAAATGTCAGATTATCATTATGGGGCCCATTGATAAGAAAATTCTCAAAGAACTACCCATATACCAGAAGTTTGGTCAAAAACAGACCCATACGTAGAGAATTTTGGATGAAAAAACCCATCCATACGAGCGGCACTTCTAGTACAACTTAACAAATGAAGTACCCCCTCTCCGGGTGTTATCCCTGGGATGGGATCCCTCTGCCTTACTGTATGTCATCCCTTCAACGACATGATGTTATCCCTCCGCCTTACTACAACGACACGATGTTATCAATCCCCTTTACTGTGTGTTATCCCTCCGAATAATTAGATAACCTCCCGTGATATCCCTTCAACATATCCCTTCAACAAGATGTTAACCCTCCGCCTTACTATACGTTATCCCTCCAACACTTCAACAACATGATGTTATCCATCTTCCTCTTCGTGTGTATCCCTCTGAATGACCTTCTCATTATTGCTTGTTGTGTTGTCCCTCCCCTGTATGCCTTCTACGAATAACTGAATTTGTCCTCCGACTTGCTGTATGCTATCCCTCCAACGACACGATGTATCCATCCCCTTTTCTGTATGTTATCCCTCTTAACAACGAACTCTGTCTTACAGCATGTTCTCCCTCCGAGTACATGAATGTTATCCATCTTCCTCTTTGTGTGGATCTCTCTGAATGACCTTCTCTTTACTGCTTGTTGTGCTGTCCCTCCACTGTATGCCCTCTGCGAATAATGGAATTTCTCCTGGTTTCTCCTCCGACTTGCTGTATGCTATCCCTCCAACGACACGATGTATCCATCCCCTTTTCTGTGTTATCCCTCCGTATAACGAACTCCGCCTTACCGCATGTTGTCCCTCCAACTACATGATGCTATCCCTCTGCCTTACTGCATGCCCGCAACGAATAACTGAATGTCCTCCGAATTACTGCGCGTTATCCCTCCAACAAGATCCTATGTCAATCTCTGCCTCACTGAACAATCACCACCTTACTGAATAACCTCTAGAAATCTGCACAGACGCTCTACGGGGTGGCAACGTGTCACTTTGTATTTATTCATGAAGAATCGCTTTGACTCGCATTCCTTTTCATTTGATACCTTACTACAGGCCCAGTTTATATGTTACTATTTTCATTGTAAATGAAATCTGACCATAGCCAATAGAAAATGACAATGATCGGACCAAGTAACTAGACTCACAAAATAGTCCTAGTTATCCCAACAACAACAACAACAACAATGTCAACAACAACAATAACATATTTTTTGTTATAGCATCCATCAGTCCATCAGTAGCATAGCGGGTAGCATAGCAATAACCTCGAACTTTTAATCAGTCTACCAAGTAACACGTAACAGTAATATCTATGTTGTGTATTTATTACTGGGTCCAGTTGAACATGTCATGTCTACCATTTCAATGAATTCGCTTGCTCGTTCTCCGATCATGTACCTAGTCTCCAAGCATCAGTATCAACAGACAAGGTATCAATGTCCAAGTGAACTATGGCGGAAGATTTCGAGATTGATTAGCCATTGAGTAACGCTAATTTTACATCGTTGGACCCAACCAATTATGTATATTTTTATCTGGGACAGCGCTTCTGAACCAGGCAAATCAAATTAATTAAAAAACAAGAACTGTTCAACAAGAAAGAAGGCAACTATTATTTTCTGTAGACAGAGTTGAATATAGAAATTAATAAATCCGCTATCAATGATACAATTATGAGTTAAATGAAAACGCTACCTAAGAAAATATTGCATATAAATTCGATATACTCTATGGCTCAAAAGGTTAAAATATTGAACAACTATAAGTCTTGTTACAATTGCAGTCTTGTTCATTCTTAATAAAAAAACTGATATATCTTACCAGGCAACCAAGAAAAAGACGTATGCAAGAACATCTTTTATGAACCGAATGACCCAAAAAAGTGAACTACCGGGTAGGAACTAATCGTGTACACTCTTTTTTTTATAAGAATATTGTTTATAAGAATATTCAGGTTCAGAATCATCCAAATTTTAAGAATATTATAAGAATATTGCTCAGTCTCAGCTCGCATATTTGTGTCTCATTTTTCAGCAGTTGCCTGTTTTGCAATGTTCATAACAGAGAATCGCATGACTGACATAAGCATCATTTTCAAAACTTCGATTGTTAAGAACATTCTTATTGTTATAATTGCCTAAATTTTTCTTTCGTTCGACCATTTTGTAATTTGCATTTCTTTCAACACTGTTCCCCTGAAACCATATCAGATTTGAAAAAAATAAGAATACTTTAAGAATATGTCAAGGCTCTAAACGAAAATTTCTTAAGAATATTGAGGCTGGACAAAATTTATAGTATTCTTATAAAAAAGAGTGTATTATTGCTTGATTGCTTATGTGTCCATGATCAATTACCGATTTTCAAAAGCTTTATTCTATCTGAAATTGTATTCGTCGAATACTGTTTCCTACTGTTATTCGAGGAAGTTGGTTATGATTTTACGCATATCAAAAAGAAGATCGATAAACCTGCTGAAATTTAAGCCTTAGATGGCATGAAAAAGAAACGATATGAAAAAGAAACGGCCTACTTTTCCAGTCAACGTTTTAGATGTGATACAAAAGGCTGAACTTATATAGAGTTCTGAGAATATGAATTCAGTTAATAATACTGAATTCGGAGAATATGAATACGAGTTCAGCCTTTTGTATAACATCTAACATGTTGACTGGAAGAGTAGGCGTTTCTTTTTCATACCATCTAAGGCTTGAATTCGAACAGGTTTATCAATCTTCTTTCCGACACGAAAACATCGTCAAAAAAACCACAACTAACAGTTTCGAATACAATTTAGCCTTTCGGCAACATAAACGAAGTTTTTGAAAATCGGTTCATTGGTTATGGACATGTAAGCAATCATGTAGAAAACTAGGGTGGACCCACTGCAAGGGGATTGTTTGGATGCATCCAAAGTTGAAAATTTCCATGAAATATGCTCATTGCGTTGCAGCACCACAGACGATCCCCTGTTTTTGACGAAATTCTAAGGATTGTAGAATTGCCTTCCTTATTTAACCTTAATTTTGCACACTTAAATCCTTGTTTTAGGCAGTTTGCAATCTTTAGAGAAATAGCGAAAAACAGTGGCAATGTAGCCGATCAATTTATCTACCAAACAAACAACATTTGAACCACCGATTTGGGTAGACTATTTTGTCAAACAGATTTTTCGGGTCACTCTTTTGAGGTCACCCAGTACATAGGTCAGTATAAAGTTCAGTAGCTGGTAAAGCTATTCTTGGTTCCCACTTGAGTAAAATTTTGTCGAAAATTCATGCCACAGTAAAATGCGTCAAACTTATGTTTGCCTTAAAGGTAATGTGTCCATGTAAGTACAGCTGCGTATACACTCTTGTCAAAATTTGCTGATTCGATGCTGACGAAGAGCCTCAAAGAGCGCACTGTGATTGGTAGAATTTAACTGATCACATGCAAAACTAGAAGTCGTCAGTCTGCTTATTTTAGAGCTGGCAATCTTTCAAGGTCTACGGTTATATGATCACATGAAATATCACGTGAAAATAGCTAAGTCCCTGTACTTACATGGACACATTACCTTTTAATTTCAAGATTTTGTCAGTGCCCATTCCCATGGAACGAAAAATTCTTGTGGTAAAATCTAGAATTAATGGATGTTATAATACCTTATTCACATTACAAGTTAAACCATTAAACCAGGTTATCAGATGAGGCCTTCTAATTGGAACTGACAGTGTTTGATAAAGCAGGTTTGAAACTCCATCACAACAAGTACTTGGTATGAGACCAAACAAAATGTCCCCAACAAATCTCTCAATTATTTCATATTTCAAATATCCTAATAGGGCCTATGACATATTTTTCTTGGTCACCTGGCAGTTAAAAACTTAAATCCTAACAAATTTCATTACATTCTACAACACTTTCTACCACTCTCACCATGCTGAGACAAATCTTCATTTGACACATACAAACCACCAGGTCTAAAGGGAATAGTTTTAATGCCATCCCATCCTTCCATCTGGTTGATTTCACCTTGTTGAAGACGACGATGAATTTCCTTTGTAACAGACATGAATGCCTCTTCTATGTTACACAATATCTTTGCTGATGTTTCAAGGAAGATCATGTCATGGGCATTTGCAAATGCTTCTCCTTCTGATGTTGTCACTTCCCTTTGGTAATCAAGATCTAGTTTATGTCCAACAAGCAAAAATACAATGTCTTGATCGTCTGTGCTTTGTTTTGCTTCATACAGCCAGTCTCTCACATGCTCAAAGGATTCTCTATTTGTAATGTCATAAACAATTAAACATCCTGCACAGTTCCTGTAATAGGTTCTTGTAATGGAACGAAATCGCTCCTGACCTGCAGTGTCCCATAGCTGAAGTTTTACCCTTACATTTTCTGAAAGAGAAAGAGTCATAAACATGTCAATTAAACAATGTAAACAAATGTCTATGTTTTCCAAAAGACACTAACTCTAAATTATAACAAAACTTACAGAGGGTACCTTTTTCATTCAAAATTCCAGCCAGCTCTAGCCATTCAACAGAGAAGTTGGACTTGCTCCAAGTCTCGCTCTTGATCAATAAATATGGGAGGGGAAAGGAGGAAAGGCGGAGGACACAGGCAAAGGAAGANCGACGATGAATTTCCTTTGTAACAGACATGAATGCCTCTTCTATGTTACACAATATCTTTGCTGATGTTTCAAGGAAGATCATGTCATGGGCATTTGCAAATGCTTCTCCTTCTGATGTTGTCACTTCCCTTTGGTAATCAAGATCTAGTTTATGTCCAACAAGCAAAAATACAATGTCTTGATCGTCTGTGCTTTGTTTTGCTTCATACAGCCAGTCTCTCACATGCTCAAAGGATTCTCTATTTGTAATGTCATAAACAATTAAACATCCTGCACAGTTCCTGTAATAGGTTCTTGTAATGGAACGAAATCGCTCCTGACCTGCAGTGTCCCATAGCTGAAGTTTTACCCTTACATTTTCTGAAAGAGAAAGAGTAATAAACATGTTAATTAAACAATGTAAACAAAGGTATATGTTTTCCAAAAGACACACTTAACTCTAAATTATAATGAAACTCACAGAGGATGCCTTTTTTCATTCAAAATTCGGGCCAGCTCTAGCCATTTAACAGAGAAGAGTGAAACTGCAAGACATCTTTTCTAGGAATGTGCTGTGTAATCAATAGGATTCAGTCCCACTTTCCTCTCATTAAGATGGACTGCGGTCAGCACCCCTTTTGTGTCAGGGCCTCTAACGATGGGGGGCCGGGGGGCGGGGAGCCATGGCCCCCCATCTTTTTGCAAATCATGCCGTTCTGAGAGGCAGCTCATCATGTTGTGCTGTGGTAACTTTTTTGTATCAAGTTCCCCCCCACTTTGCTGATCTCGTTGGGGGCCTTGTGTGTTTAATGAATCGTTCACCATTTCTTCCTGCGTATGGGACACATGCAGTTGTACTTCTTGTCTGCACTGCCTTTTGAATTGATATGCTATGTTGCATTGCAGTTTTTACCTGCTCCTTGAACAATAGACGATTACGCTAAAGATGGCGGCGAGGAACTTATTACCAAGATGCATTGCGTTCGAATAACGAATCTTAAACGATTCTATAGGAATTTGATTAAAGAGCGCAGTGCATCTTGGTAAAAAGTTCCTCGCTGCCATCTTTAGCGTAATCGTCTATTGAAAAATAGTTGTTTTCTTATTTAAGGTTACTGTACCCCTTCAGGCTGATAAAATTTTTATCTGATCAATTTTTGGATTTTTAGATCATTAGATAGCACACACATCTACTTGCAATCTCTTATGATTTCAAGGGATTTTACCTTATTTTTCATCAAATTATAAGCAATTTAAAGAAAGGTCTTTCCAGCTTAACGTGCTGTTTACATTTTGAAGACAATTTGAATGCATCTAATGGTAAAAAGTTCCTCACCACCATCTTTAGCGTAATCGTTTATTGTTGCATTTTGAAAACTAATTCTGAGAAAAAATGCAACACAGCACTCCCTGACTATATTATGGATAGTATAAACACTTCAATTCAATCACTTACTGCCAACATCAAGCAGGCCCGTAGGAAGTGAGGGGGCAGGGGGGGGGGGCTCAAGCCCCCCCCAATAATTTGGAAAACAATGGTGCAACGTCACACAAATTAATTAGATGTATTGTTCTGTTGTTTTAAGAACAATTGCCCCCCCCTCAATCTGAAGCTTCTTCCTACGGCCCTGCATCAAGTCTGCCCATGTTACCCCTTTCCCCCCTCTCCCTCAGAGTCAATAAAATGGTGAAGTTTACAACATTCACTTCAGGAGAATCACTTCACATCACGTGCATCATGACATCAAATCTACATCAAAACAAAAACGTCATTTCTTTGCCCTTTGATCGCAAACATGAAGCCATCCTCTTCTAGTTCTAACACCACATTGCAAAGATTTACACTGCACACACACACAGATGATTTGAATCTGTATAGATTCATACACAAGTGGCCTAAATTCTCCACCCACCAGAAAGTTGCAATACTCGAACGTGAAAATCAACGCCAACAGTTGGATCTGAGCTTTGAATGAACTGTCCTTCGGTGAACTGCCTCAGTAATGATGATTTCCCCACAGTGCTATCTCCGATAATGATGATCCTAAACTGATAGAAATAGCATGGCTCTTGCTTCTCCTTCATTTCGATTTCTCTTGACATGAAAGATTCATTTCTCTCTTCTCTTCTGCGTTTTGTTTTCTTCGCTGTCCTTCACGCAAGACCAATAATCTCTGGGATTTCATGCTGTTCTCACTGAAACACTTTTGTTCTCTACTGGCGGCTACGTGCATGATCTCCTCACTTTCGGCATCTGTCCACGCCAATAAAACCGCCGACGTCTTGCTCTCAGGACGCAGGACGTTATCAAACTTCTTACGGGTGTCTGTCACTGCTGTCACCAATCAAAACTGTCTATCAAATCAGAACTGTCAACCACAGCATTACTAGCAAATATTGAGACACAACAAATATTGTTTTTCTTTTCTTTCGTGAACATTTTTCCTTTCAATGGTACCTCTAAATGAACCCTGATAGAGCTATTCCTGCCATTTTATTAACTGGGGGTGTTTCTTTTTTAGGTTGAATGTTTAACCATAATGGTTTAACTTCGATATCTTTACAGTATTATTGAACACTTATTCTTTCGTAAGAAACTAAGGTGGGTCCGGGGCTGGTAGGCAGTTTCTTAACTTTTTGGGCCATTTTGCTACCAAAAGTTCCTTACTGTACCCGTTTCTTATATTTCTAATTCCGGTGTCGCTGTCGTATGTATTTCTGCATACTCCAAAGCAGCACTCCATCCAAAGCTAGTTGGTGACGCGGTTGGTGGTATGAGTGCATACACTCTTTTTTTATAAGAATATAACGTTATAAGACTATTGCCCAGCCTCAGCTCGCATATTTGTGTCTCATTTTTCAGCAGTTGCCTGTTTTGCGATGTTCATAACAGAGAATCGCATGACAGACATAAGCATGTTCAAAACTTTATGATTCTTATTGTTATAATTGCTTAAATTTTTCTTTCGTTCGACCATTTTGTAATGACATGACATTTCTTTCAACAATCACATATCAGATTTGAAAAAAATAAGAATACTTTAAGAATATGTTGAGGCTCAAAACAAAAATTTCTTAAGAATATCGACGCTGGACAAAATGTATGGTATTCTTATAAAAAAGACTGTATAGTGAAATGAATGAAAGTTTTATTATTACGAAAATAACAGTTATCGAGGTTGTTGGTTGTTTGGAGTTATGTATTTTAACCCAATAATTCAAGAAATGTTAATATTGTTCTTATTTATAGTAGTGTGTGATCCTGAAAACGAAAACAAACATCCAAGCCATTTATGAAGTTCTATCGAAAGTAAATGACAAAAAATACTTTGGGTTTATTGCACACCACAGCACACCACACACCAAAAAGATGTGTTTCAGAAATTGGGGTCACTGAACGAAACGGCTGATTTATCACACTTTATGGCTTGCGACCGCCACCGCACCATTTGCCGCCAACTATTGGCCGCCCCTAATCAATCATCCAGGCCACTGATGGTCTAGGCCGCCTACGTCACTTTGTCAACACAACAACACAACTTGACTCAAAGCAAAGCGGCAAAGAGGACACGTATTCTCCGACTCCAGAGAAGCCACAGAGTCGAGTGCAGGCAAAGTCAAACTTTAGATGAAGAAAGCATAATAGTTTGACGACGCCATGGACTTTGGTTCAAAATATAACACTCGCAGCCCAGGTTTGTATCAGATATGCGTTCTGATATTTTCTATCACTTCTCTTTTTGCAGGAAAACACTGTCGAATAGAGTTGGAATCGCGAAGGCCTAAACTGATGCCTGGGCCTAAAATACACCAGAACAGAACCCGGCCTTCCGCCGTCCTAAAATGCTCCCAATAAGCTCCAATAGACCATTACAATTTTCAGTTACAGTGAAGTCAAAATTTTTAGTAGAAAGAGGTATATGAGTTTCGAGGTCGATAGATTTTTATTTCAGCTAGCAAAAATTTCGACTGTTTGAGTCTGCTGGCCTGCGTATTGCATTATTTCTGCATAAATCTCTTTCATAATAATTATAACTATTTACTGTGTAATAGGCTGAGAGCCTGTCACAGATCTTGCGGAGTGACTTCACCCTAGACAGACCATTTGTACTGACAGACCACTCGTGAAAAAAAAAAAATCATTAAGCTAACTATAGATAAAGTGTAGCCCAGATTGGAAAGTTTGAACAGCGCGTAGGGGATTTTCAAACGGGGATAGAAATGGCGCAGATAGTATGCAAATTTGAGTCAACAATGCGCATATCAGCATAGCACAACTTACATATACATACATACTTACATACATTGTATACAAGGAGATTGCGCGTATGGCAGCGCAGATAATATAAAAGTGCGCAGGGGATTAATCCCCGTGCATGTCAAGCTTTCCAATCTGGAGTGTAGCACCCAAACTCTGATAGATAGATTGGATGTCAGGAAAACAGTCTGTCCTAGGAAAAGCCACTCCAATACTTATCGTATATTCTCAAATTGATATGTTGTTGTTTTAATCTAAACTATTGTTTCAATCTAATAATGACGTAACAAAGTAAATGCATCTAGTCTTCCCCATCTGATCTGACATGACATGAACAGAGAAGAGCAGAACATTGAGCAAAATCAATTTCTTGACATGAGAGACACAGCTGCCAAACTAGAAAGTTTGTATATGATACAGTATAGCTTGTGGGGGTTATATTTTAAAAGAACTGCAGAGCGTTTTTCATTCAAATTTGTAGAAAATTAAAATGCGGGGAACTGATAGTGATAAAAGTGTGTCCGCTAAAGTGTGTTTAGCCTACCTCGTGCAATATAACTTGCATGTGCACAAACATGCGTGGTTCTCAATTTGAGCCACGCAGTTTGCAATAAACAATAGATATATCATTTTAATCAAGTGTTCTCAACTGCAAAATTTCTGCGAAGTCTTACTTAGGCCACCTCTCTGGGGGAATCGGTGTATGCCATCAGCCAAAGATTTAGGCCAATTTCTTTTATTCTCTTGTTATTTCTATTGTTTAGAGAGAGTCTGTCCGCCAGAGATCTTTGGTGGAAGGGGGCTTGATTCCAGACTGGGGCCCAGCCATCGTAGCTTGCACGCACAAAATGTAAACTTTCCAGTCTGGCACAGCTGCACCCACATATTGGAAAAGATGTGTGATTTGGCTTTAGACTGATAAGTTTGCAAAGCAAGCAAAGAAGATACACGCCTGGCTATTGTTTTAAAAACAAACTCTGTTCTTCATCTTTTCTTAAAAAGCTGTCTGAATTGGCTTTATACAGTGAGTGAAGCTCTACAACGTTTGATGAACAGTTTAGTAAAGCGCGAAAGAAATACGGAATGAAAATAATCACAGGAAAGACGAAAGCCATGCGAATGTCGGATCTAAAACAAAAAAGTTAATGCAGCAATCAGAGACGTAGGAACCGGGGGGAAGATTTTGCAATAAACAAAGAAGTGCCCTTTTTATTTTCAGGAACTGCTCCTTTGGCTTATTGAAAAAGTGCCCTTAAAGTGTCATCCCCCCCCCCCAAAGTTTGAGATGCTTCCTGCGTTCCTGGTAACAACTGAAGAGGCGCAACAAGAGCAAATAAAGGAACTTAAATATCTTGGGTATCTGATAACAAATAATGTTATCAGATAGTTAGTGTAAGAGTATATTTTAATGTATTATAGACAACCTTAATTTATTCAGGACAATCATTACTTTTATTTAAAGACAATATTTTATGAAGCATTTAAAAGAGAATAGCCATGTCATGTGGATCTGTTAATATCCATTATTATTATTATTACTATTATTATTATTATTATATTATTATTAATGTAAGATTGGAAAAAAGAAATCAAAACAAGGATAGGCATGGCCAAAGGAAAGTTCAGAGAAAACAATGTCATACTCACTAGTATAAGCCTGGATACAAAGAAAACCTCATGAAGTCTTTGATATGGAGTTTCGCTTTGTATCATAGGCGTAGGAAACAGGGGGGCTGGGCCCCGATGTCAAAAAGTTTGCAAAAATCAGCCATAATCAGGCAGAAATCTGCATTAAGTCGGGCAAAATTTTCTAAAACAATGGTTTTTTTTATCGGGCAGCCCCCCAAATTTCATCTCCCCCTACGCCAATGCTTTGTATGCTAGTGAGATGTGGACCCTGAGGAAAGTTGACATGCAGAGAATTGAAAACTTTAAGATGTGGTGCTGGAGAATAATGCGTGAAATGAAATGGACAGATTATAAAAGGAATGGAGACATCTTGGATGAAATAGGTGAGGAAAGACAAATATTAGAAAGAAACAAGAAAAAGACGACAATATCGTTGCATCGGGCACAATCTAAGTCATGACACATTTTTAAAAACAGTGATGGAAGGAAAATAAAGTTGACTTTACCTATACTTGCAGTGCTCGTAAGAAGATGAGAAAAATCACAAAAATACTTTGATCTTTTGGCTTTCAACTAGAATTTGAATCATTCAAATCCATGAAGTACTTGTGGTGCTACGAATTTTCGAAAGTGGGAACTTTTTTCTGGCTCACCCCGTACAATACAATTGAAGAAAGCAGCCCAAGATTGAGAAATCTGGAAGAATTGGATGCCAGGAACTTGCCTGATAGAGGCAGATTACTAAGGAAGAGGAAGACAGAAGAAGTGAGTTAAATGAATTGAAAGGTGTGAGCCCTGAATCGAATTTTTGGAAAATGCACACTGAAGTGTTTGCATTCAAAACATGAACCAGTTATTTTTCTATTGTTATCCCTGAAATTTTACGCTGTGAAGATGTGAGGAGAAAATAAATTGAGAAAGATTGTGAGAGGTCTGGAACGAGACATGAAAAGATGATTATGTGATTAGACTAGCTGTTAACGCAGTTAAGTAAGTGCTGCTAATAGCATTATTTATAATAACATTCTGCAGATTGTCAAAAGAATAAATGTCAGAGTGGATATTTTGGAGCATGTGGTTGAAACCAAGTTAAATTTAAGCTTTTTAAGGTAAAACAATTAAAAAAACCATGAGAACTGTTTGTAACTGTCAAGACTGCATCAAACGACTATAATAATCATTAAAACTCAATGCGATATTAATCTCACTTCAAGTCTAAAAAAAAAAAAAAAAAAAAAAAAAAAAAAAAAAA
>REGL01001804.1:31973-63097 GCA_004194395.1 Aurelia aurita complex sp. Pacific
CGAGTCCCCGTTAACTCCAGTTTCGGTCTCTGTAGTGAGGGAACCACTACGCCAACGGCTCGGACAATCTTCAAAGCAAATTTGCAAATATTTATTTTCAGTTGGATGATGCAAGGATTGTTTAAAATGATGAAATCATGCATGGGCTTCAGGCAACTTTTACCTGTTTTTAAAAACACTGGTAAGAGATTCTCTAATTCGGAAACAAACTGCACTTTTCAAGAGTGTGAAACTTGCATAAAAAGTTTCAGTATCTTGAAATAAAAGGAACGTTTCTTGATTACTTCCTCAAGGAGGGCAGTTCTAGCAGTCAAAGGCAAAGAACATCTGTGGATCAAAAGATTTACAAAAATAATCCACATTTTGCCTTTTTCAGTTTTACCTTGAGTTCACCTGTTATACCCTTGTAGATCCTGGATCATAAATTAAAAATCTATATGGGAAATGAATAAAAAAAATACAATCACTTTTCCTGAAGATGTTCCCTAGGTGTTGCTAAAATTTCATTCAGCGGTTAGATATTTCTAAACGAGATAAAGGGTCTTGCAATGAATTGAGGAGTAATTTTTCGTGAGAGATTCAAAATATTTTTATAGAGAAAACAAAAAGGGAAGAATGTCCGAGTGTCGAATTTGACGTTGTGGTGGAAACCCGCAACGGGACACCGAAATGCCCTGCCACGAGTCCCCGTTAACTCCAGCTTCGGTCTCTGTAGTGAGGGAACCACTACGCCAACGGCTCGGACACTTTTCAAAGCAAATTTGCAGATTGTTATTTTCAGTTGGATGATGCAAGGATTGTTTGAAATGATGAAACCATGCATGGGCTTCAGGCAACTTTTACCTGTTTTTAAAAGCACTAACACGATATTCTCTAATTTGGAAACAAACTGCACTTTTACAGAGTGTGAAACTTGCATAAAAATGTTCAGTATCTTAGAAAAAGGAATGTTTCTTGATTACTTCCTCAAGGAGGGCAGTTCTAGCAGTCAAAGGCAAAGAACATCTGTGGATCAAAAGATTTCTAAAATAATCCACATTTTGCCTTTTTCATTATACCTCAGGTTCATCCATTTTACCCTTGTAGATCCTGGATCATAAATTAAAAATCCATATATGAAATGAATAAAAAGAAAATACAATCACTTTTCCTGAAGGTGTCACTCACATTTCGTTCAGCAGTGATTTCTAAATGAGATAAAGAGTCTTGCAAAGAATTGAGGAGTAATTTTTCGTGAAAGATTCAAAATATTTTNACAAAAAGGGAAGAATGTCCGAGTGTCGAATTTGACGTTGTGGTGGAAACCCGCAACGGGACACCGAAATGCCCTGCCACGAGTCCCCGTTAACTCCAGCTTCGGTCTCTGTAGTGAGGGAACCACTACGCCAACGGCTCGGACACTTTTCAAAGCAAATTTGCAGATTGTTATTTTCAGTTGGATGATGCAAGGATTGTTTGAAATGATGAAACCATGCATGGGCTTCAGGCAACTTTTACCTGTTTTTAAAAGCACTAACACGATATTCTCTAATTTGGAAACAAACTGCACTTTTACAGAGTGTGAAACTTGCATAAAAATGTTCAGTATCTTAGAAAAAGGAATGTTTCTTGATTACTTCCTCAAGGAGGGCAGTTCTAGCAGTCAAAGGCAAAGAACATCTGTGGATCAAAAGATTTCTAAAATAATCCACATTTTGCCTTTTTCATTATACCTCAGGTTCATCCATTTTACCCTTGTAGATCCTGGATCATAAATTAAATATCCATATATGAAATGAATAAAAAGAAAATACAATCACTTTTCCTGAAGGTGTCACTCACATTTCGTTCAGCAGTGATTTCTAAATGAGATAAAGAGTCTTGCAAAGAATTGAGGAGTAATTTTTCGTCAAAGATTCAAAATATTTTTGTGGAGAAAACGAAAAAGGGAAGAGTGTCCGAGTATCGAATTTGACATTGTGGTGGAAACCCGCAACTGGACACCGAAATGCCCTGCCACGAGTCCCCGTTAACTCCAGTTTCGGTCTCTGTAGTGAGGGAACCACTACGCCAACGGCTCGGACAATCTTCAAAGCAAATTTGCAAATAGTTATTTTCAGTTGGATGATGCAAGGATTGTTTGAAATGATGAAACCATGCATGGGCTTCAGGCAACTTTTACCTGTTTTTAAAAACACTAATAAGAGATTCTCTAATTCGGAAACAAACAGCACTTTTACAGAGTGTGAAACTTGCATAAAAATGTTCAGCATCTTAGAAAAAGAAATGTTTCTTGATTACTTCCTCAAGGGAGGGCAGTTCTAACAGTCAAAGGCAAAGAAAATCTGTTAATCAAAAGATTTCTAAAATAATCCACATTTTGCCCTTCTCATTATACCTCAGGTTCATCCATTTTACCCTTGTAGATCCTGGATCATAAATTAAAAATCCATATATGAAATGAATAAAAAAATACAATCACTTTTCCTAAAGGTGTCACTCACATTTCGTTCAGCAGTGATTTCTAAATGAGATAAAGAGTCTTGCAAAGAATTGAGCTGTAATTTTTTGTCAATGATTCAAAACATTTTTGTGGAGAAAACAAAAAGGGAAGAATGTCCGAGTATCGAATTTGACGTTGTGGTGGAAACCCGCAACCGGACACCGAAATGTCCTGCCACGAGTCCCCGTTAACTCCAGTTTCGGTCTCTGTAGTGAGGGAACCACTACGCCAACGGCTCGGACAATCTTTATAGCAAATTTGCAGATACTTATTTTCAGTTGGATGATGCAAGGATGGTTTGGAATGATGAAATCATGGGCTGCAGGCAACGCGTACCTGTTTTTAAAAACGCAAATAAGAGATTCTCTAATTTGGAGTGGAAAAGTATTTTTACAGATAGCAAATTCATTGAAGTGTGAACCTTGTATCTTGAAAAAAGGGAATTTTCTTGATTACTTCCTCAAGGAGGGCAGTTCTAGCAGTCAAAGGGAAAGAAAATCTGTCAATCAAAAGATTTACGAAAATCATCCACATTTTGCCTTCTCAGTTTTACCTCGGGTTCACCCGTTATACCCTTGAGAATCCTGGATCATAAATTAAAAATTCATATATGAAATGAAGAAAAAAAATACAATCACTTTCAGGTGTTGCTCAAATTTTGTTCAGCAGTTCGGTATTTCTGAACGAGATAAAGGTCTTTCAAAGAATCAAAGAATTGAGGAGTAATTTTTTGTGAACGATTCAAAATATTTTTATGAAGAAAACGAAAAAGGGAAGAGTGTCCGAGTTTCGAATTTGACGTTGTGGTGGAAACCCGCAACCGGACACCGAAATGCCCTGCCACGAGTCCCCGTTAACTCCAGCTTCGGTCTCTGTAGTGAGGGAACCACTACGCCAACGGCTCGGACAATCTTCCAAGTAAATTTGCCGGTATTAATTCTTAGTTGGATGATGCAAGGATGATGCAACATTGTGAAAGAATCCGTATAAGACCCATGGCAGTCATTAACACGATTTTGTCTGCCTTTTAACTGGATTCATTACAGAAGTCTCAGCATCGCTCATTGAATTGGATAGTTATCGCTCTTGTATGAGAGAAAATAAAAATCAGATTAAGAATGTTGAACGAATACAAGGAATCACGTCATAAGTCTACCTTTTAACGAGAACAACCCGCTTCCCCCAATCTCTTTACGTAATTTTCGGTCTTTTTTGCAGAATGCGAATTTGCTGGTGTTTAGTTTAAAAGATAATGCGAGACTTGTTTCTGTATGCTCTTTTTTCTTCTGCAGTAGCTACGAATGAGCAACATGAAGCTTCTAGTACCACCAGTCTATTCATCGCTTCTTGCTTTTATTTATTGGTAGATCTTTTTGCTTCATTTGTGACTTCCAGAACAGTTGCCAATTAGCCTAAAATTTATCTTAAGTTTAGAAAAAAAGGGGTATCAAGGTATCAAGTATCTTTCAAATGATTCCGTATTTTCCGAGAATAAACTGAATCCTAAAACACCGGCGTATTTATTAACACTCCTAGGTGTTAGTTTGGTTGTATATTGAGACGACCAACTAAGAGGGCAGGCACTTTAATTTTTGTGATTTTCCGTTATAGATGGCACTCCAAAGCAAAGTCCTGGGAAGAAATTCGCGTAAGTACAGTTTTTTAAGACTATCTTTCTGATATTCCTGCACTTTATTTTTTCCATAAGAAACTGCGTATAAGAAACTCAACTCTCAGTCAGACCGTTAACATTTTGAGAAACTCCAGTACTGGAAAAAATTACTGAAGAAACTATTTATTTTAGTGAAGGAATCCTTAGCATATTTTTGTTTTATTTTCACTTGTTTCCTGTACTCGGAAGGAACTTCAGTAATGTCCAAATATTGGAAAGGTTTCAAGAAACTTTATTTTGAAATTTTCACGAGGGCACAGGAAGTAAACATAAAGATTGTTATGGAACTCATAAGAAACTCGTAGGAAACTCAGAGTTCTGAAGTTCTGATGATTTTAAGAAATTTTCAGTACTGGCTCAAATTCTAGGTTTCTTATAACGCATATGTTTAGTATATGTTACGCATATGTTTAGCAAGGGATGGTGAGTGGTTCATTAACTACATCAAGATTAAGAACGTTATCCAAGTCGAGATTTGAATTTAGAAATTACTACCATCTTCTCTGATCTCTTTATTTGCCCCTCCGATTTTCAGCATATCTGGTATAATTCGTTTACGCCTTGTAGTACATTAGCCGCAAACGATTTAAAGCAAATGCATTTTGGACAGAATATTTTCGGAATCATCTTCGAATGCTTTTCACGAAATTTCGAACGTTTTCAGAGAAATTTCGGGCAACTACAAGGAATTGTTTCTACGACAGATATGTCATTAGTTTACAACGTAGAATGTTTCTAGAGCAAGGGATTGTGTTTGTAAACAGTAAAAATGCTCCCAAATGAGTAAAAAGTGTTTCACTGTCCCTGCAAAAGTTTAAGACAGTTAATACCTCGGACTAGACTTATTCCATGAGTCATTGTTTTCGCTCCATTCCCCCAATGATACCTCCCCCCACAATACCCATTGCTATAACAGTAAATAATAATTCAATTCAATGGAGCAAAACTTAAATGAATTTCATCAGTCTAACCTTGGACCACAAAAAGTTTCAGGCATTAGAATTTTCGGATGTCTGAAACGTCTGAAATTATTAAAATCCAAAATGTGTTGCATTTAATGTACTAGAATTACGTATGAAGTTTCCGGTTTCTAAATTCCCTTCGTAACGAAATTTATGCTCTTAATGTTTTATTTCCATGAAGTTCATCTCCCGCTGGCAGTGTAAAGCGGCCTACGATATCATCAAGCCCGCCCCCTGCAAACGAATGTCAAAAACTTTTGCATCACATAAAAACATATACGGTATGTACGAAAATATTACCTTCCTCACCAATATGATACTCAAAATGTCATTATCTAACAGTTATTAGAGCCCGCGCGGGGGGGGGGGGGTAACTTAACTTTCCATGATGCGGGATTGTGCCATTCAAAGCGTAAAACTACCACCCATAAATCCGGAAAAATTTCTGAAAAGTATACCCATAAATCCGGAAAAAGCCGAGAAAGTTCACCCATAAATGAACTCTTACAAAATATCATACCCATAAATCCGGAAAATATGAAAAATCGTTGAAAACCATGCCCTTAAATCCGGAATCAATCACTAAAAAGGTACCCTAAAAATGGCACAACCCCATACGATTTTTCCTTCGGCACAGACAAGTGATTTGCAGTATCAAACGATTTTTTCTTTACTTTCAACGCCGTAGCATCTTTTTGATCACTGAAGATATTTTTTCTTGCATTCTTGTTTGTGTATATCTTGATGTACCATAAATATGCAAACCTTTGAGCTGTATTCTCAAAGAAAAGACTTTTGTGTTTCATCCACTTTATAAACTCTCATTACGAAACTATTGGATAGCTTTGGCATTCATTATTCATAATTTTAAACTAACAATATTTGACAATCTTTAAGTTGTAAATTTTAAAGGGGCTCCGTCGTCAAAATGTAAACAAACGATGATTTTTGCAGTTTTTTGAAAGATGATATCACACGGGATTTTCCTATTCTTTCAAAATGAAAAGTGCTGTTATATTATTGTTTACCAAACCATATTATTGTTACTAAGATATTATTGTTTGCCAAACCAGAGAGGAAATACTACCATGATCCATGGGGAAAGATTTCTGGGTTACTTGGAGTATCAAGTGACCAAGCTAAGAGGATTACTCAGTCATGTAATGAATTCGCCGAGTTGATTCGGAAACGTTTCAACTCGCCTCTGTAGTGACAACGTTCATTGTTGGAGGAAGATACAGGTACAGGTAGGTATTTGGACATAGATCATTGTACTTCGCTAAGGAACAAATCAAACATTCATATCTTCTACGACTGCTCGGATATAAATTGATTTTTAGCGGTCACTTTTTGGTGGCTTGGGTGAAGCCACCAAACAAACTGCAGAAAACAATAGATGAACAATGGATAATTGGTGACACGTGCGAGTTTACAGATTTGTTTACTGTTTGACGACGGAGCCCCTTTAAGCCGCAGTATCGCCGTGAATTTATTATCTACCAGCGCATATCGCTGAAATGAATGTCACATAAACCGTCTATGGCTTGGACTTCATATCATTTCTACTTCATTTGTCATTATCTTAATTTTTTCTCATATATCAGGACAACACTGGAAGGCTCTTGTGTGTGATCTTCGACAAGCTGCCGTCCAAAGCTGTAAGTAGTTTCATCCAAAACGTTTTCTGTTTGCACCGCACAATCCTTGAGGTCCTTTTCTCGGCATAGAGTCTTTTGGAAGTTGGAGGTTGAGACTCAGGTACAAATAAACGTATCATCTGATTTCATTTTCACGACGAGCAAGACTTGTCCCAGTGCTTCAAATGCTTAGTGTGATCAGATCAAATGCTCTTCTAGTGAGCACAATTCTTTCACCGAGTAAAAATCAATACTGAAAAAAATTTTCTCCCAGAAGTGATCAATGTGTTTGCTCTCCATATTGAGTTTGTTCCTTTTTTCTTATTCAAAAGAGATGTTCTTAACATTCTCCATTTTCGCTTCAGGACTATCCAGACTACTATTTACTGATAAAGAAGCCAATAGATTTAATGAAAATTTCATCGAAAGTTGAATCAGGACAGGTAAATATTCTCTTTTCTCTGTTGTAAAAGGAGCCTGAGGGGTGGCCTGCCTGCCATTTGGACATTTTTGAAAGCGTAAACATACAATTTTCTGTTGAGTTTATTGCTGTTTCGATTTGGGAATTTTTTGGAAACCAGCCTTAAAATGGACGCTAATCGTTACGTGGTTTTCACTCATTACTCTACCATTCTCCAATGTTATTCGTATTTCTAAACAGACTGTCTAGATGGTCCAGAAAAAAAGTGCTTGCAGAAACCTGAGAACGTCATTTGCTAGCTTGCAGAATTTCCAAATCTTAGATGTTGCAAGGCGGGGGGACACCTAAAACTTTTGTATGAAGGACACAGTCTTTCATATATGAGGGACACACGCTTAGGTATGAAGGACACAGTCACAGATACAAAAATGCCTGTTGGTAGTGAACATTTCAGCTTTGTCAAGCTTTAGTCCGCTATGCAAATATTCTGCTTTAAATTGAATGCATCTCGAACATTGGGCAGTTTCTTTGATGACGGGTGCAAATTTGTTGAATCATTCTTTCAAAACCAGGCAATGATCTTCTTTTCTCCAACTCTGTACGTGTCGAGGTCAATTTTGACATAATGCATCACTGCGTTATCTGGGTTAACATACCTCCTTACCAGTTGTAGCAATTAGATTTCTGGTAATTCGAGTAACTCAGGATCAAAGAAAGTAGCCTTCTTTTCCACTAAGAATAAGGCTAGTTTGGTTTTCCTACAATAAGTAGCACTGTAAAGTTACACAATAGTAGAACAAGGGTAAAGAAAACTTGTAAAAATTGGCCGTAACTTTGAGAACCCCCTGGTTTCTTTGTATTTGGCAAATTTGAAGTGCAATATGCTCAAAAGAAAATTAAATGTCTCAGCTCTCAAATATTACCATTGCGGTTCATTTAGATAAAATATTTCCTGATTCATTCAAATTTAAAAGTCGGACACTTTTTTGGGACACCCTTTATCTGTAATGGTATGAAGTGCAATGTTTCTTTTTGTTTAAATGCAATGACGTAAATTTTTCGAGGACTATTTTCTCAAATTTTATGACCTCTCTTTATTTTCAGTTGACTAGTATGGATGATTTAGAGCAAGATCTTGTTCTTATGTTTGACAATGCATGCAGGTACAATGAGCCTGATTCACAAGTATACAAGGTACGCTTCGTAAGAACCTGCTATTCTGTTCGGATTTATCCATGGCTACCTTTGCAATATTTTAGTTTGAAAGGTTAATTTGGAGAGTTTTGCCATCACAATTTCCTCAAAGCCTAGTTCTTATCTTTGTGCGATAAACTCTCCTTGCGTTCCTAATTGCCAATTTTTTACGGGAGATGGAAGTTCATCGCTCAATGTAAACGCCATGGCGATGAAACAATCGCTAAAGGGCTAAAGTTTCAGTTATTATGAATATAGAAACGTTTTGACGTTCATCGCTTTGACTTGTTGCTTTCCTATCGTTTGGTTTAGTTATCGAAGGAATTCCGCTTCCAAACAGTAGGATTCCCTTCGTTGAAGTTTATGCACTGCAAAATGACGACTTTATATAGGAATGTCTTGACGATGATGCAAAGACGATAAAAGAAGCATCTGACGTTAGTTTGATGAAGCTTGCTCGCCTGTGATCAACATCTATCATGCATTTAGGACGAAGCTAAATGGATGAATGACCTTCTTCTGTTATAGGATGCTCTGACACTGCAGAGAGAAATGATCCGGAAAAAGGCTGAAATCATTGGTAGGTGGAAATTTGCCAGGTTAAGATTTTGGTAAATATTTAAGTAACTAGCCCAGAGTAGCTTGTCATTTTGAATGGAGACAGATTATTATACTCAGTTCTTTGCAGACAAAATTATCTGTTTTCTGTGCCATTTGTAACAACCATAACTAAAATTTGTCTAAATTAGGCCGTGAGATATTCCCTGTCAGATCATTTTCCCTAAAGACTACGCATCAATAATTTGCATGAATTGTCCTTTCCCAGTTTTATTTTAATTGGCAAAACCAACCATCAAATAAACAAGAAAAACAGCTGTTTTTGCCAACTGAAATCATTTGACAATGATGTTAGACAAATTAGCTATTATTTGTTTCAAGCATTGAAGTATAATTAGGTGCATACTTTGAAAACTGATCAACGCCAATGATCGTAGGTAACTCAACCTAAAGAATACCGTTCTGCGCTAATGTCATAAGAAACAGAAGACAATCTAACCATTTTAAACTAACAATCCTGTCTATATTTCATTGACAGGCGAGGCTGGTAGTGTTGTCCCTGATGTGCAAGAGCTCGTCCAGAAATTACTTCGCACACTTTATAACAACTTCCTGAATCACAAGGTAGATTTGTTCATATATTTGTCTTTTGATACATCTTTCATATAATAAAGTTAAAGTCTCTTCTGACGATGACCATAGAGTTGAAACGCGTCAAGAACAGAAGAAGAGGTTAAAAGAACAGAGTAGAAGAACTCCAAGCAGTCTTTTTCTTGTGTTCACCTTTCATATAGATAGTTTATCTTGGTGTCAAATCACAGAAAGTATCTTGCTAAAAGTTCTTGTCTGTTGGTACTTAAAAAGTTTGGTTATTTACTTCAGTGTTCTCTGCAGAGGTTCGGATTTAGTCAATATTTATGGAAGTGCTAATTACAAGATATTATTAGGTTGAAATGGAGACATTTGATACAAGGAGAAAGTTAGATCAACTTTGGTGTTTAAAACTAACCACTGGAGGAGAGGAGACAAGTGCTTCACAAGTACAAGGAAAAGAAGATGTAAATAGAAGAGTCGGCAGGAGGGATCAGTCGAGAATTAAATCCTGTCGTTAACTGTAAGATTTAGTTTGTACACATTGTAAGCACTGCTCTAGATTTCTATGGCAATATGGTAGCTTTACACACACAGTCTTTTAGTTCTTAAGAGTAAAGGATTTTCTTACGATCGCATTTACAACTTTCAGAGGTGGAAGACTGATATCCTGCTCAACTATTCTTTTTCTCGTGAGCTGCAATTTTTATTGAGAAACAGGAAATATTAGGCAAAGGCGTTTCTATGTACCAGGAGATTACAATACTTTACTTGGTAATTATATGCTACACATTGTAAGTTCTATTCTGATTTTTCAGGACGAGGAAGGTCGATGCTACAGCGATTCATTGCTAGAGTATGAAGTCGTTCCTGAATCATCAGAAGTCACAGACCAACCAAGGTAATTTCGCTTATTTTCTTTTCTCACCCATGGTGAAGTTGCCCTTTGTAGCGCCAAGCGCTGGGGTCGCAGAGGTAGAGAAGGCCTAGTTGAGTCTGCGACCCCTTGTCATGACGCTCAAGTGGTTGGGCTCTACCGGGTATTGAACCCTGTCCGCCTGACTGTTCTACAATCTTGGCCAAAATACTTGGGACAAATCATAAAATTGCACTACTTCGGTCTTTGATTACGTGCCCCCCGCTCCCCCCTTCTCAAAGTTGCTTGAATCAACCGCCTTTCGACCTTCTCAACATTGAAGTAGGGGGAAGGGGGGATTAGGAGACTCTAAACGTATGTTTTCTCCTCGATATTTTAGGAAACATCATGAAGACACTGAAATTTGCCTGCGTCCCAGCTTCTTTTGGCCAGGATTGTAGCTGCAATGTCAGAGGATTACACCACTGTGCCACAACACCTTCAACCATTATCCATCTTTCAGAAACCCACAATTTACCAACAATTCACTGGTTATATAGTTAATAAATCGCTAAGGCACAGTTTTTCATTCCTTTATAGGTTGTAATGAAATAAAAGAGATTGAGCTAATCTAACTTTCTTTATAATTTCAGAAAGCCATTGTCGCTTGAGATAATTCGCAAATTGATGGAAAAGTCATTTTACAAAAGGCTAGACAAGTTACAAGATGATGTGTTCACAGTTTTGCAGGAAATTAGAAGTATTAGTCGTACAGATTCAGAGGTAAGGAATCTTGAATTCAGCATGCTAGACAATATGCGAAACAAATTTTAGATTCTCAAGCAAAATTTTCAAAAGTAGTATGAAAGTTATTCTGTTTATATTGAATTTATAAACTGTATAAAAGAAGTTCGGATTCAAAAAAGACAAGACATTTAGCACACTGAGGCCTTTCTGACTTGTGTCTTCATCAGTGTGTGACTTTCAAAACTAAACTGATTCTAAAGTTGCGTTATGGTATACATATACTGTGATTCAATTAACAGATGGATTAACAATTTCCTGAAAAAATATTCTCTTAGTTTTAACTTATTAAATGTTGCAATTCATAAAATACAACGGGGGATTTTTTAAGCCAAAATAATGTTTACCTTTGAAATATGCAATCTGTTTTCTTTTCAAGATTGTCCAGCATAGATGTCCAGCGATTTATTTAGACCTTTTAGTAACTGCTCCATTCGCAGCCACGTCACATCACGGAAAGGAAGTTATTTGCATCATTTAAGAAAAGATCTCTTAGCTGTTCTGCAAAGAATCAGGATTGAGCGATATTTTTGTACATTCGATCGAATGGCGTCATAGCTTCTATAATCGTTGTACACATTTGAAAATTTGTCTGATTTCTACAAAATATATAAAGACATCGCTCGGTACAGACTCTTTTGTTTAATAGCTAAAGCGTCTATTATGCTCCGTTCGATGTACTGCTCTGCAAAAATGTTTCAAAAGGTTAATTTATTTCAACGATTTTTCTCATGAATTTTGCAAGGGCTTAAGACGATATTTAGGTAGCCTAAGTAGCGCTTTAACATATCGTCCTGATTCCTTTGGGTGATAAATAAAGATGGCTAAAGTGTTGATTACCTGTACAATCGTTATGCAACTGGATTATTTTCTCTTCGTCTCCTCCTCTGTTCTTCTCGATATAAAAAAGTTTGCAGGCTACTTCGAAGCAAAGCAACTGCAACCGCCATTCTTGTGCTGACATATGACAGTCTTCTCCTGCGCAGCGAAATTCTGTCTCTGCACAAAAAATGTATCAGAACAAGATTTTATTTGCGGCTGCAGTTGCTTTGTTTCGAATTGCTGTGCAAACTGTTTTATATCGAGGAGAACAGAGAGGGAGGCGCAGAGAAAGCACAATCCACTTGCACAACTATTCTATAGGTAATCAACACTTCAGCCATCTTTATTTGTCACCCAAAGGAATTAGGACGATAAACGTTACAGCGCCACTTAGGCCACATAAATATCGTTCTTAAGCCCTTGAATTTTAGAGCTATTTGCCATTGTAAAGCCTAATTATGATCAATTTCAAGCAATTTTCAAAATTATACTAATTTTCAATATTACTCCTCCCATAAAATGCCAGGAAGAAAAGCTTCCCACTGAGGATTGTGCATGGTTGTACTGTGTGAAGCACATGATAATTTAGCATGTTTTGCTTTTATTGCTACCTAAGGAAATTAATTTGTTCATAGATGTACGAAGATGCTATTGAGTTGCAAATTTATTTCGTTACCCAACGAGACATCCTTTGCAAAGACGGACAGACATTCATGTCGCCTGCACTGCATCTTGCAAAAAGAAAATTGATCAGTCAAATTGAAGAGGAAAAGAAAACGAAACAAAACAGTGAAGAGAAAGATGATGAGAAACTTGGCATGGATGAAAGTAAAAAGCAACTGCAGAAAGATGAAGTTCTGGTATGATTTCAGTCTTATTTAAACTGAGCTAAAGGTTTGGTTATCATTTATTCATTTGAGATCAAATCAGGGCCAAGGATCCTGATCGTTTAGGTAGGGATATGCTTAAAATTGTTTTTGGAATGAGAATAGAATACAAGGTGTCCCAAAAACTGTGCCCCATTTGCGTGGTTGCTGCGGAGGAGCTTGACATTTGTTGTCCCGTTCTTGTCCTTGATACTGGATAGGCTTCAACTTAGAGTTATGGACCATGTTTTAGCCAAACGAACTAGAGAACGAAGAAAATACTGTTTTGAAGCAACCACTTATTATGCCTTTCCTGTGTCATAAATCAGCAGTCACTTTTTCTTTTTTTGTGTGCACATTTCTACCTAGCATCCGAAGGTATTTTTAGGACGCTGAGAAGCTGAGCTTATCGAAGCAGCGCCCTGGTCCTTCCTCTCGATGTGTATGACCACACCTCGTGATTCCTTTAGCCTGGAATTACAGAGAGTTGGCGACTCTCCTCGCATTTTGTAGCAGGTTCGGCAGGGCGGGGACTCGAACCACCAACCTTCAGATTGGTAGTCAAGCATGCTACCTCTGAGCCATCCCCGCCGTAGCAGTCACTTGTTCGACTGGCTAAAATGCAGTTGCTCAAACTCTACGTTGAAGCAGCATAGCTTCCAAATCTTTAACTCAGCGTAAAAAGGTGGGTGTAAAGTTCTGTGATCTATTTCTTCTGTTTGAGTGGCTTGAAACAGACTTCGGTTACTTGTCTTTAATTCTACCGTTGGGCATTTTAGAAGTTCTGAATATTTTTCGAAATTTCAGCGTATGTTACATTTCAACTCATTTGAGGGTGTGACGTCATCAAATTTCTAAATCTTAATCCAGAAGAGTAACAGACTTTTGCTTGATACCATATTGTAGACATCCATAAACTATGGTTTGCTTCGAAATTATTTCATGTTGCTTCAAACAGTTTAGAAATTACAATGGTTTGAAGTTTTTTTGAAAAATTTTCTTGAATTCTTGAAAATGTAGAGAAACACTCTTATTTTGAAAATATTGAAGATTGCAGAAAAGTCCAACGGTAGAATTCTAGAGAAATAGCTAAAGTTTCTTTGAAGTTATTCAGTTCAAAGCAATAAGTAACTGAATTTTACACCAGCCTTTTCAAAGATTTGAAACCTATGCTCGTTGAAGCCTATCCTATGCAACTGTATCATTACGGAACGATTATTACGTACGATCATTACGTACATCCACAAGTGGGCTACGATGTTTTTGGTATACCTCGTATATCGAAAAGGCATTAACAATTAACTTCTGCACCCGAAATGGCTAGCAGTATCACAACACTGCTACCTATAAGAGTGCTATCTAATCTAAAAGTAACTTGAAATGGTTGAAAAAGAGAGTATTCAATCATACGCAAAATTATTTCTTTGTATACAATTCACAGCTACTGTAAAAATTGCGTATCTAATTGTGTTGCGAATGTGAACCTGTATATAATCATTCTATACACAAATTGAACTTCTTTGTATTCCTGGATGCAGGGCTGCATTGAGTTTGTTGAGGGCCTGGGCCCATAGCTGATCAGGTCCCCTTCAGCTACACCTAAAAACGGTTCTTGTCACTGTTCGTGTCACCTGTGCCGTATTAGCATATGCATTTGTGTGGAAAGGCCATAGATGTAATAATAACCAAACGAGTTAACACTGCCTGCCCGTCGCAACAAAATTCGTATTGGGGGAGTGACGCTCAGTCCGCTCAGTGCGAGTTGAGCGAACTCATTTGGATTTGAAAATCGTTTGGAAATTAGATATTTTGTCAAGTAATCTATTAAACATGCTTGATTTGCTTGCTGATTTTGAATATGTACTGACTTATAATATGAAAATTGTCACTACCGGGGTGCAGGGGGGTATTAAAAGTAAGTAGAAGAGAGAGGGAGATGGGGACTTAATGTATATGTATATATTTTCGAGGGCGTATCACTTTGTAAAAATCTCGTACACCTTCGGCAAGAATCCTTTTGTTTTCAAGAAAAATCCCTAAAAATCCTATTGTTTCAAAAAATCTCATACGCCTTTTCAGAAGAGTGATACACCCCTCGTATATTTGCCTGACAATTCATTGAAGCAAAGCTTACGTTTTATGTTCCCGCTCTTTCAGATTTCTCCAGAAGATGAATTAGAATATCTTCATGAGCTGAAGGTTGGATATAACATATATATGCCTGGAGATTATGTTTATATTGATTTCGGGTAAGTATTGTACAGTTAACTTTGATATACGTATTTATATTTTTCTTTTGTGTTGTTTAAAGGGGATCCGTAGCCGAACTGTAAACAAATCTGATAATACCGCACGTGGCCATTGTTCTCCATTGTTTTATGCAGTTTGTTTGGTGGCTTCACCCAAGCCCCCAAAAAATGCTCGTTAAAAATCCACTTATATCCAAGCAAACCTAAGAGATATGAATGTTTGGATTTTTCCCATGTGAAGTACAAAGATCTATCTTTAAAATGATGCTTTCATTTTCGAAAAAATAGGTAAACGTCTGTGTGATATTGCCCATCAACAAACTTCAAAATCACCATTTCGACCAAAATTTAGAGACGGAGTCCCTTTAAGATAGGTGCTCATTTGTTTTCATGACACGCACAAGGAAGGGTGATGAATAGATAGAAAGGAGAGGCATATACAGGGTGACTGTATGTCACTACAGGGACAATACTTCCAGGCATTATAGGGCAAATTTTTAAAAATGTTTTACCCTTTTTTATTTAGAGTTTTAATAGTTGAAAGATATGAAAGGGGCATATTCATTAGTAACATTGTAAATTTCAAATTCCAACTGGGGTTTTTTGATAGATAGATGTGACAGAAAAAGCTCCAGAAACATGGTATCAACAAAACCATTCCGAACGATGCCTTATTCTTTAGAGAATTCCGTTGGTTTTGTGTATGAGCATGACTTCCTATCATCCTGTCACCTCAAATTTTACAAGGCATATTTCTTCTCGATCAGATATCGGTAAAACTTGGAATTTATGTACTTTTTTTCTTGCAGAAAAGAAGAGCCGCACATTGTGTTTATTGAGAAACTATGGACTGATAAGCAAGGGAACACTGTAAGTGATATGCAAATTCATATTTTCGTGATAAACTTTCGAAAGACGAAACTAGTATTTGGTGATTTCACGTTTATCTTTTCAGCAGTTACTGGTGAGTTATTAAAAAAAAAAAAAAAAAAAAAAAAAAAAGGCTTAGTTTGGTTATTGTTTCTTTTACAGGAGTTAATAGTCTTCTTTCTACTGATTTCGGTGTTTTTGTTGCGTTTATGGGTTTAATATGATGAGTCCGTTATTAAAGGCTATTGATAAAGTTTCCGTCATTCTCATAAACAATTTTCAACATGTGGCATTTGATTGCATCTTTGTTGATGTGTCAAATTAACTGAAAGGACGTAGACTGATAATAAGACTATATATCAAAGAACCAAGATTGAGACGCTTATCATTTTAAATTGCATTTTCAGTCCTTCCCAATCAATTAAGGTTGACAAAGTTCAGAAAGAAGAGACAAATTCATGTTGACGACATTTCCACAAAAAAGTAACAGTAGACAAATCCAGCAGGCAAATCCATTGACAAAATTATTAATCAGTTAAGACTAAGCCATGCTTTGTTTAACATTTCGAAGCAATATTGTGCTTTATCTCAGAATACAAATTCTCACAAGCACGAGGCTATATTTATATGCATAAAGAGACGAACAACGAACGAACAAATGCATGATTACAATTCCTACGTGAAAAGTAAATAAAGGGGCAAGCGCAAAGGACAATACCTAAAACAGAATTAAGGGAATAGAGGACTGTTGGAAATTAAAGGGGCTGTACAACTCGTCCTCTCTGCGTCGCTCTGCGTGTCAAATCATTGAATGCATTTAGGCTAAACACAACATAGCTAATGGCGATTATGCACAGAGAAAGTGATCCAAAGTATCTGCGACAATCTGGGTGATCGAAGCTTTGGTGGAGGATTTTTCTATTTTTCTGACGCCGAATATTTGAAAGTTTTAAGGGATATCAAAAGCTCCATCACATTTCATAGAAATAGACAAGAAAACACTGCAATGAAACTTACGTAGAAGCTGCTATGAAACAGGCCGCCATTACCAACGGCTGTAGTCACACGCGCGGGTTGTCCCGTACTTTCCGATTGTTTACGAAAATCTTGTGCAACCCCTTTAAGTGAAGGACTATCACGTAAAATGAGTAGACTTTCATGAATGAGCACATCGAAGTCATTGTTAGCTCTCTCCAGCACTAAGAAATCTTCCAACGACATGGCATGATCTGATTGGTTGATGTGGTCCCAGATGGCAGAAGAACTGGTGGTTGATGTGGTCCCAAAATGGCACAACAGAAGACGATATATGTTTCTATCTTTTCAGGGCATGTATTGCTGTTGGTTTTACCGACCAGAAGAGACTTTTCATCTTGCATCAAGAAAATTTTTGGAGAAGGTAGGAATTTTCAGCTTTGGTTCTGCACCGGCAACCAGGCTGTGCGTCACCATTTCAGATTGTCCAACAGGTCCCCTCTCATGGTGTAATACTAGGCTTTAAGGGAATGGCGAACGGAGCTGTGCTGAGCAACAACCATAGACATGTGTGTAGATTCCACATCTATGAAACAAATCGTAGTCTACAATTTATTTCATGGCTTTACACTGTCCTTCGTCCTTCTATGCTATTTTGTTTTTGTTTACGTGAACCTTGAATGCTCGTATGGCAGCTCAGAGTCAATATGCAGAGCTTTTGGCACAAACTGCTAAGACTTTAATGTCCTCAATGGGGTTTGATTCATTTCAGAGATTCTAGAAGGGGGCATCTAAGAGAGGGGACTTATTAGAGAAGAGATAATAGCTTTTTGTGTCTTTTACCTCGTATGGCTAGCAATCAATGTACAATTTTGCGAGTCAAATACACAAATCTGACGAAGTTGTAATCCAAAACTAAACTCAAATTGTTTCAACTAAATAAATGGGACATTTTTGGTAACCTCTTGCATAAGGCACTAGAAGGGGGCTGAATACAGAGAGGGAAGCTTATTTAAGACTTTGGCTTATTGGGCAGAGGGATAAATGAGCTTTCATGGTACTCACTATATGCACAGGCCCCCACTCAAAATTAGGCCCAGGAGTGATGGCGGGTAGCAGCATCACTTGCAGTGTGACTTGACAGTTTCGATAATGTGAGAGTAGATGAACACAGAAGAAGAACAAACATGGTGCTCTTGACATTTAATTGATGCTAAGCATGCTTTAGTCAACAAAGGACTGGAGGTATGTTGCGAAAGTTGCTGTTTTCTTGGCATTAGGCCTTAAAGGACAAAAACTAAGGAAGGCCAACATTTTATCTCCGCGTTGCCCGTGCTATATGTTGATGGAAAATCATAAACAGACAGTAATGCACAAGTGTCTCTTTCAGGAACTATTTCGAAGTGACCATTATAGCCATATATCACCATCGAAAATCAATGGAAGATGCTATGTCATGTCTGTGCGGGATTATTTTAAAGTACAACCAGAGGTTAGTAGATCATATCTTTAGAGATTTATAAATTCTTTGCCTGTAGACATGATTTTCTCCTTGTTTCTTCTTGAATGTAAGTTGCAGAAAAATTGTATTTTATTGCTTCCACTCTGTTAGATCTCTAATGATGTTTTGTTTACTGATGGTCCTGCAGCGAAGTCCTTAATCCAGTTTTTTCCCGGTCATATTTTTCGTGAAATCCCTGTCATATTTTGCAGATACACAGTCAGTTATCAAATTCCATCTGCATGCCGGAATCTTGAAATTTTATTAAACCTGTAATTAGTCCTCCTAGAGGGTCCTGGTCCTAGGTCTTCTTTAGGGTTGTGGGTCATCAACTTCCGGTATGCCAATTCCATCCCCATTCTATTGCTTTTACCATTTGTACTCCCAGTCTCAGTGCGAGCATCCCGTTTCCATAGTGTCAGCTCAGGCATCCCAGATCCCATCAGGACCCTCTTTTTTCAGTAATTTATTTTACGTGAGCTGGAAGTGTTTCTAGCTACTTAAAGCTAATTTAAGCCTACTATGCATGCCACATCCAGGCATGGAACTCCCCCAGGGGGGTACAGGGGTGCTCAGGCTGGGGTACAACGCATCAACCCAAAAAAGTAATTTCTAGCATGAAAATAGACCCAAAAAATATTTTTTCTGACCTTATTATACCCAAAAGTTATGAAGTCAGTATCTTTAATCTGCATAAAACTGCCCTAACTAATTAGATTTCTCATAATGTGTTTGGATATTTATGTTTTTTATTTTAGTACTGTTACTTGACTCTAATTTTGTTTGTAAATTATATTTTTCCTAATTTTTTTATTTTTTCTCATATTTGAGACCCAAAAAAGTAAGCCAGAATTTCTTGAACCCAAAAGATAACTGTACAAATCATTGACCCAAAAAAATAATCCTTGCCTAAATTCTAGACCCAAAAAAGTAACCTGAGCATCCCTATCCTGAATATACCAGAGTACCCCCCCCCCCTGGGGGAACTCCTAGTTTAACGTCCCTTCGGAACGACGGTAAGGTGAGTTGCGAGGTCAGGCCTCCGAGAGGTTACCGATCCGGAG
Source organism: Aurelia aurita complex sp. Pacific (assembly GCA_004194395.1). NCBI lineage: Eukaryota > Metazoa > Cnidaria > Scyphozoa > Semaeostomeae > Ulmaridae > Aurelia > Aurelia aurita complex sp. Pacific. The sequence continues at coordinate 51,498 of REGL01001804.1, forward strand.
TTTGACCTCACTAGACCGAGCTTAACGGTAGTCACCTGACAGAAAGTGTATAAGCCGCTTACCCCTACCCCACTCAACCCTCTTGACGATGGTGAAATTCTTTTACCAACGGGTGCTTCTGGAGGTTATTAGTATTTTTCAGTCTTTATAGCTTCATGGAAATTTGAGAGCTGTGTTATTAATTGAGCTGCAATAAAAGTGTTAGGAATTAATGTAATTTTGGTATTGTCACAACATACAGTGAAGCAACACCGCACAAACAGTCTCCCTTCCCTTATAGTAGACTGATCATCTCCAATAGACGATTACGCTAAAGATGGCGGCGAGGAACTTTTTACCAAGATGCATTGCGTTGGAACAATCAATGTTAACGATTCTATAGGAATTAGATTGAAGAACGCATTGCATCTGGGTAAAAGTTCCTCGCCGCCATCTTTAGCGTAATTGTCTATTGTATTTATTTGCTAATATTGTCCTCCGTAGGGTTTCAAAGAAGAGGACATCTACGTCTGTGAATCACGCTATCATGTCAGAACTAGAAACTTTAAAAAGATCAAGGTAACGAAAGAGCTCTCGCCATTTTATGAGTTTACATGTTTGAAATTTCTAGAGATATCACCATGAGCTTAAAGAAGATATGATGGCAACGTACGGCTCAAATCTTTAAAAAAGTCGGTGTAAAATTCTGTCACAGCTTTCTTTGAAATAAATGGCTTGGAAGGAACTAAGGGTTTTTGCTGTAAATCTGCCATGAAACTTTATTGGTATCTTGATTATTTTCAAAATGGCAGCATTTATTTAAGTTGATGCTATGACGTCATCAAATTTCTAAATCCTAAACCAGAAAGATACAGATTTCTGCTTGCCACCATATTGTAAACCTTCATAAACTATAGTTTTGTTCAAGGTTATATCATTTTTCCTCTATTGGTTTAGGATTTACAATGAATTAGCTTTTCCAAAATTTTCCATGAATTTCTTGAAAAACAATTAAATTGCTGCCATTTTGAAAAAAATCAAGATATCAAAAAATTTCCACGGTAGATTTACAGCAAAGTTCCACAAGTTCCTTTCAAGCCACTCAATTCAAAGAAAAATGTAATAGAATTTTACACCCACCTTTTTAAAGATGTGAAAGATTTGAGCCCTATGCATCTAAGCTTCTTTTTTTTTGTTTCAAATTTATTACTTCCCAAATATTTGGCCATTCTAGGGCTCTAGCCTACATTTTGTAGATATATGGCTGATAGCGTAAGTTTCTTATAGTCCTGGGAAGGATTTTCATGTGATTGTTTCTCGTGGTCTTTATTTTCTAGACATGGCCTCACACGAGTCGTGTGAAACTTATCCCGCGGGAAGTTATTCCATCCTTGAAGAGAGTTGCCTCAGTCTTTGCTAATGAACAAAACAAGAGTTCAAAAAGCGATAAAGATTCGTCTAATGAGTTTGATGAGAAGACATTGGAAGAATATGCTGAAACAGAGACCCCAAAGGTATGAGTTCTACTTTTAAAAGCTACCTAATTTATTCCTTGTTTGTTCATAGATCCCCTTGAAAAATGTCCGGCTACAAATGAGTTAGATTTCGTTGTCAGTTATAATTTCATCATGTGTTGTACATTTTTGAACCAAGAAAAACCAGAACAGAGAAGTCGTTATTGTTATGAGGTGATTAAAATGAAGGACACTTCGGGTGAATTTGATAATATAATAATATAATAAAAAATATAATAAATGATTTATTTACATTTGGCAAGTAACAGAAAAAAGATAGCTAACTACAGCTAATTAAAGCCAACTATTTACCTTACATGATAACTTCTACAAATACAAAATCTTAAAAATCAACTATAAATACCCCAAATCTGCGATGTATATTTTACAAAGTCGACAGTTGCAGTCCAGTCCTTTCCAGCTCCTTAATTTTCGTTTGAATACTGCAAGATTTTCTGATTTTTTCAAACTTTCTGGCAATGCATGCCAAAGCAGTGATAAGGTAATCTATGAGCTTGTTTGTATGGGGAAAAGCAACCCACCTTTGAGGCTGTTAGCTGAGAGATGAGATGGTGAGATCACACCCTCTTTTCTGGTCCCTTGTTTGCTTAATTTTCGTAATTTTCGCAAATGAACCATCAGATCCCACGCTACGAGAGGTGGAATCTCACTGAAGTTGTTTAGGATACCAAGGACTGCCCCTTTTGTCTGAGCCTTTTGTTATGCTAGTAAAGTTCAAAGCAGATCTACAGCTGGGAAACCTATTACCATGCGCGAGAATCTCTTTGTTTCTTTGCTAATTCTTGTTTGGATTGTGGCCGGATTATCCGCCCACATTATTTGCACAAAACAAAACATGCTTTCTGCGCATGATCACGGGTTTCCTTTTTGGGGGATAACTGTTGCTTTGAACTTTGACGATTTGTATCCCCAACAAGAAGTGAGTTGAAATTTTTCCATATGAATGCTGGAATATGGGATGAAATCGTCCGTTTGCGCACGTGCCAAGATGAAAACAACAAAAACCCTGATGGCTGCTGGCGCCAAACACAAGTCATGATTGTTGTCTGAACTAATGAGCTGGGAGATTGGGTGAAAAGATAGAGGATGAGATGAAATAATACATATAAACACACGCATATTTCGTCCCACCTGATAGCTCATTGCCTGGAAGGTGGGATGATTTCCCTATGCAAACAGGCTCTATGATTGGCTATTAGAGGTCTTTATGCAAAGCTGTTTAGAGTACCGACATGAAGATTTTTCGATTTACTGACAGACTCGGTTTCCCAGGAGAGTGGGTACATAGCAAGCTCAGGGTACGGGTATGTGCCGCCCATATGGGTGGGTTTTTGGGCCCAAAATTCTCTAAACAAGGGTCCTCTTGTCAGATTTTCCATAAACACGGGTGGACTTTCGCTAAATTTGCAATAAATAGTTTAAAATGGGATTTTTTCCGCCGAAAATCGTCATAAAAGTGGGTACCAAGGCAAGTTTTGGTAGTTAGAAGAGGGTAGCTTTCTGAAAACCGGGCGGCAGACCCCGTCCATCCACAAGTCTTGTACCCCCCCCCTCCCGGGCTCCGTTTATCCAATTACTTCTATTTGAAATGTGAAAAATTTTATGTTTTGCAACTCACTTTTGATTTACCTTTTTATTTCAGAACATGGAGAGAGAGTTGTCTGGTGGTGAAGAAGGCTGTACTTACTATGAACAGTTCTGCACAGCAACAGGGTGTTATAGAATAGGTTTGTAATACTCGCTTTAACTCTGGTTGCAGTTAATTTCTTTGTAGCGGGGATGGCTCAGTGGTAGCACGCTTGACTACCAATCTGAATGTTGGTGGTTCGAGTCCTCGCCCTGCCGAACCTGCTACAAAGTGTGAGGACAATCGCCAACATATTTCCAGGCTAAAGGAATCACGAGGTGTGGTCACATCGAGAGGGAGGACCAGGACCCTGCTTCCTTAAGCTCAGCTTCTCGGCGTCCTTTGAAACAACCCTTACCTTCCGATGTCAAATTTTTTTAATTTGAATTAAGTGCAAATCATAATTTCACAAGGGTATCAATAGTTCAGAAGTGTAGTATAGAGATATTATGACCAAGTGCTGTTTTCTCCTGTAAATATGATTGTGAATAGTTTGCGTGAACTAATGCAGCCCAATATCTTCGGTGTACATTGTTTATCATTGGATCATTTGGAACTCTTATCGGATAATGCCTTTTTAATCCTTGTTTCTTATTAAGAAGTAGCTTCATTAGTGGAGAATTGGGGAAAACGGAAGTAACATCCCTTTCAAATTAGATGTCACGTGAAAAAGCCTGCGAATGAAAACAATCGAAGAGTTTGGGAAAGCAGTTTTATCGCTTTTTATCGCAGTTTTATTTCGTTTTATCGCAAATCTCACGTGATATCTAATTTGAGACAGAGTTTAGATAAATTAAGTAGCTTGCCTCCTACTGCACCTTCAAACCATTTCTGGTGTCCGAAGTACTTCGACCCGAGGTTGTAGCTAGCTAATGGTAATTTGCTTTGCAGATCCAGGTTGAAAGTAACGAGAAAGTTCAACTACGAATGACTATTGAAATCTTAGCAACAATTCCAATATATTTTCTTGCCAATAAGCCTTGATTTACATTAGAATAGATAGATGAATTGCTGTCAGCTTGAATTTTAGCGCTTAGCAGGTAACCGATTTGATCCTTAAGATTTCTTCCTGTCTCAATTTGCAGGTGACAGTGTGTATGTGAGATCCGATGAAGAATATCCATACATGGCAAAAATTGATAAAATATGGACAGACAGAAGGTAGGATCTGCTTTTAATATTCGGTGCTAGCCCCAGCTTTGCTGACTCTCTCTCTCTCGCATCATCCCACTCCCATGCAAGAACGTTTATTCGTCCTATACCTTCCTAACTTTCCTTGTCAAGCGAATCATCAGCTGATCCTAGAAAGCAAGGTTTCTTCAGGTTCATTTTTCATTCCATTTTATGAAACCATGCTTCTGTGTATACCTTATTAAGGTAATAGCAAATAATACAGTACGAAAACAAGGCCGTACATAGCGAGGGAAAGGGGGCAGCTGCTCCCCCACCCCCCCCCCAACAAATCTTCAAAAGTCTGGCAGAATCTAATATAGTAGCCATTAAGTTAATCGTTCGTAGTGTACCTAGTTGTATGTAGTTTAACGTTGTGTGTTTTTTCTATTGGCCATGGGGTAGTCATCGTCCTTCACTCCCCTTGGCATCGTCCCTGTAGTGTTGTACAGTATTATCAAGGTATAGTAGAATGTAAGATGTAGTGTAATATTTTATATGTATATAAAATAATCTTTAAAGTAAAGTTTTTTGTTGTAAAATATCTATCACACTCGACCTCTGAAGTTATAGGGACCTATACGCTATTCATATATGAAACGAAGTGTTACTATTTCTCCTTCTCTTCTAAAATAGGATAAATGAGCTGAATAAGATATGGCTATCAGATATTTCGCTGTACTCATTATCAGACTTTGCGAATAGCTACTGTTGAAAATGCTCGACAGAAAATAGCAATTGTTCTGTCGTATTTTGATTCGCTCTGACTAACATCTAATTGAATTTAAGACCATTTGCACAACTCGTATGTACGGAATTCAAGAGATGTTCATTCTCAAGTAAGTATTAAAGGGTGATGTTTTCTAATGATTTAAAGAGCGTGGTCTAGTCAAAACCCTTTCCTAGGGCAAACCTATCTCTTACTTCGCTCACCCCACTCTTTGTCTCCTAGCATCCACTGCCCCATGCTGAAAATTTTCTGTGTACGGCCTTGTACAAGAAGCAAGCAAAATTGCTGCGGATTTCCTAGACTTGCAATTCAACGTTTTCTTCAGTTCAGCTTGCTCTTGATATTTTGGCTTGGCTGCAGCACTTTCTTTCTTTTGTCTTTTCTGTATTTGTTTTCTTATTCATAATGAATATTCTTCTGATTTTAGTGGCGCTGCGTGGTTCCATGGAAATTGGTACTTACGTCCAGAAGAGGCAAAACATATGCCAACGAGGATGTTCTATGATCAGGAATGCTTCCAAAGTAATATTGAAGATACTAACCCGATGGCTAGTATTAATGGACTTTGTTTCATCATGCACATGAAAGATTACGTTGTTTGTAAGTATGTTTTGTAGCATACAGGGCCGTCGGTAGCAGCTTCTAATTGGTGGCTTTTATTCTGAAAACAAGAGAGAATAATACATCTCGTATAAATTTGTAGTGGTGGCACCATTGATTTGAAAGTTACTTGTGGCGTCGAGCCATTAATATTTCTTGTTAATCGTGAACAATTGTAGGACATACAGTATATGCCTTGCTCATATTAACATGACAAGGATTCTTCACATTATGGAAAGAATTCTTGAGCCATATGAAGCCCTGTAAATCTTTCTAAACAAGAATTTTTAGGCAGGAAAACCAATGTTGTGCCCACGCGAATCGTGATTTTTTTGAGAAAGTTATTTTGGTTCATTGTGAAAATGCAAATCTATTTTACGTGGATCGTTGTTCGTCCATTTTATTTCTAGTAAATCGATCCCGAACCCATAAGTGCATTTTAGTCCATGATTGTATGCATCTCAATCGTTTGCAGGTAGGCCAACTGAAGTTTCTGAAAGGGATGTTTTTGTATGTCAATCACGATATGACGAAGGTGATGGAACGATAAGGAAGATGAAAGTTATCAAGGTTTGAAACTTTCCATATGGGTCACAACCATAACCAATGCCAGTTTTTAAGGAACTCACTGGAGCTCCAAAATTTAGAATGTGCAATTTCTGGTGGGTCCATAATCCTTTATAGATCTGTGTCTTGGCCTGAATCAACTAATGTCTTTACCACAGTGTCCTGACTCATAAATGCTGTCAGAGTTCGATATAATGTCCTGCTCTTGACTTTGCTTACTTTGTAGTCTGACGCCGCCATTGCACAATGACGTTCAATGGCTTTTTGGCTTTCTTTTAGGGTCAGCTCACTCGTAGAGCTACTTGTGCATTCAAAGATAATGGCTTTCAAAGTTGAATTCCAGACTATTTCTTCGCTTAATGAAAATTTGCTTGGAAATATCATAATCTATTATCTATCAAGCTGGTATGATGAGCGTAAAGTACAACCATCTTTTCTAGCTATTAGTAAAATTTATCTTGTTTCTATTCGTAGCGGGAAAATGTTGCCAATAACCGAATCTTATTCCTTTCAGAGACCACTGTTATCAAATTTAATCCGGGATTATGAATTCTACTACTTCGATCAACCATACACACCAAAAAAGGTATTTCATCTTACTGAATCTCAAGAGTGTAGTATTGCTAATATTTTAACAAATGGCGTATCAACGAAACTCATGGCTAGCTAAATACCTGTAAACTTTAGTTATCATTTTGAATTTAAACAAGAATTATCAACCAAAACGTGGCATATATAAAGTATCATCTTTCTTTGAGTTTAGCTTAGCCAGCAATGCCAAGAGGATGCTGAAATACAAATAAAACACTTCAATAACTCTGATGACAAGTGTAATGACAAACGAACAGTTTAATTTATCTCCGTTTTTTTACCCTCAAGATGATATAATAAAAAGATTGAGCCAGTGAAAATATAGCATCATTATTTTGAAAAATCCAAGTATATATGTTGACAGGTCCATGTTAGCGGCAAATCCAGTAATAATTATTAAGACATGATCAATTAATTAAGACATGAGCAAATGGGACGTAAACGGTTAGAAACTTATAAGAACGTTTCAGCACTCAAAGTCGTGCCATCCTCAGCTGAAGAATCAAAACACGCGTGCACATGGCACTGATTCATAGCACTGATTATGAAACCGGTTTAACTAGTCAGTAACCGGTATGATAACTCTTCGTTGCAATTTTTATTGAGAAAGCTACGGGGTGTCCCAAAAAGGTACTCTGTTTAAAAAGTCACTAACACTCGATTATCAACTCTCATGATAAATGTTTCTTTTTTACATGTTTTTTTTTTATAAGAAACTTGGATCAGCACTTAGTACTAAAAGTTTCTTAGTTTCGCATGAAAATTTCGATGTTTTAGTAGTAAAAGTTTCTTAATTAGTTTCTTATTTTTTGAGCCTAAAATTGTGGTATTGTTTGAAGTTGAGCCTTCTTATCGACAAAGGGCTTCCATTTTGCATAGACATTGTCACCTCGAATAAGCCATGCACATTCAGGCACAGTTAAAAGATAAAAAAAAGATGAATGTACCTTTGTTAGAGAGACCTAAAATAAGAGAGACATACAGAAATGTAAGTTTAGAGTTTCTTAACTGTTCTTGAGCGTAGCACTAGAGTTTCTTAAATTTTTAGTCATCGTAGTACTAGTTTCTTATAAACCAGTTTGTCGTAAAAAAAAATGTGTATTTGTTTGGTCGATGACCCAAATTTGTTTGAAGATGATGAAATATTTGTTTTCGATTTTTAAATGTCGAAAAAATTACACATTGAAAAACTTTTTTTTGAGCTATATACTTCTAAAGCAACTTGGCTTGCCTTGTCCAGGGCAAACTTTTTCCATTGTTTATCATTATTAAAGTCACCAATGAAAGATTACATTTCTTTCTGTCATTTATGACTAAATTAGAAGCTTAATTTACACCAAAGAAATTGACCTCATGATGATAATCAGTGCTGTTCGCAGCATGGTTCAAAGCAATCTCAAAACTAGCCAGCCCAAAAAGAGCTAGATTTGCTCATTTTGAAACCAATCACAAGGTGAAGGTGAAGGTGAAGGTGAAGTTGCGTTTTTCAGCGCCAAGCGCTGTGATTGCAGAAATATAGCAGACCTAATCGAGTCCGCGACCCCTTGTCATGACGCTCACGTGGTTGGGTCCTACCGGGTATCGAACCCACTCCGCCTGACTGTTCTGGCTGCAAAGTCAGACGATTACACCACTGCGCCACAACACAAGATCTGCTACACCTGGAAAGTAATTTAGTCTTTGATCTACGTATTGAAAAACGATTCGAAGATTGGTTCCACAATCAGATTAGACTTACGAAGTGATTCCTTGTATTCGTTCAACATCTTTAATCTCGTTTTTATGAGCGATACCATCCAATTCAATGAGCGATGCTGAGACTTATGTGATGAGTATATGATCAGATTTGGTGATTTTTCAAACAGGAGTAATTTTTTAGGACAGCTGGTCGATTTTCTAAATTACATGCAGTCTACAGAATCTATCATTTTACATAAAGCCTGTCCAATATTGTCCTTTCAAATTATTGGGGACAATTATTTTGTTGCGACCCGTCCTCTCATAACAAGTTGCGTATCTGCCAACTTTTGAACTATTAAGTTTTTTTATTTTTCTGCAGAAACCTTCGCCACTGTTGATGGCTCGAACATCTCCTGCTCTTGGGACGTCATCAGGATTGTCAGAAGAAAATGACGGCGAACTAACAGAAGAAGCGAGAAAGGTTAGTTTAGCAAATAAACTTTTTAGTTCCAAATTAGGTAAGTGCGCTACTGGATCAGTCAAAAAAGAATCCCCGTTTGGAAGGCCACTGCTCCCTGAATATCAGAGCAGTAATGTTGAAAACTGTCTTGTTTTACTGCTAATATGTTCAATTAGGTTCAATAATTGACCCGGCCTTAATCGGCCATTCCTTCCCGTGGTGATGGGAGATTTTCTGCAGAAAGCCCCTTGCAAAAACCTTCAAAAACGAATGAAAACAATGAGCAACTATCCCTTGGTTTCCTTTCCTAAAATGATGACACTCACATGTCTTCATGTATTTTATCCCTTTAGGAGAATGGAATCCCCATGAATAGGTTATTGATACCAAGGGGAAGACTTGTTCATCCTCCCAAGAGCATGGCACGTGCTAAAGCGTGTAGAAGTNCTATCCCTTGGTTTCCTTTCCTAAAATGATGACACTCACATGTCTTCATGTATTTTATCCCTTTAGGAGAATGGAATCCCCATGAATAGGTTATTGATACCAAGGGGAAGACTTGTTCATCCTCCCAAGAGCATAGCACGTGCTAAAGCGTGTAGAAGTCATTGCTGTAAGGCCCGTGCAAGGCAGAAATGTTAGGGAAATCTTTTCGTGATTTTGGGCACATTTTGAAGGTATCTTGAAGAGGCTCTCTCGAGAAAATCTCTTATGATTTCAGGACGGAGTGGCCGATTTCAGTCCGGTAAATTTTAAGATAGGTTTGAATATGTCTACCATTGAATTATATATCTGCCGATATGATCGTCTTGATATCCAGGGAGAGCCGTGACTTTTCAAGCGAGGATTCTATTTATTGACTCACCCGGTATATACCTCTCGAGTCTGAAAAACGTGGGGCGTTTAGCAAGCCATATTTTGGTTAAAAACGAGCCAAATCGGGTCTGTTGACTTTTTATTTTGCAGACGAACAATTGAATTAGTTGTAGATATTTAGTTTGTTGAAATCGGCCATTTCTTACCAAATTTATTTGCAATTTATTTGCTATCTATTGTACTAAGGGTGCCTGCCTTGTAGGAACTGTGTTTATTCCCAGCACCGTTTTTGTGACATAGTACACAGTAATTGCTGTCCCGTCAAGAAGACGTAAGAATAGTTTTGTGGTTCAAATTACAGTGTTGATGTAGTACGAGATCAACTGTTATACGAGATGACCACAGGGAACCAGACAGCGTGATTTTTGATTGGTCAACACTAACAGACGTTAGAATTTGAAAATAACTGCCACGGATTAACAGGACAGTAATTACTCTGTGTACTATGTCACGACAGCAGTACTGGGAATAAAGACAGTTCCTACAAGTTAGGCGCCCGGGATTCTACCAGACAAAAAATCACATTGAAGTGTTTCCGACCAGTTTGTTTTGACAAAAAGAACAAAGAAGCAGCCGTATTTTTTTCACAGCACTACCTTGTTTTCCCATTCTTCGCGCTTTGCGTTGACGGCGCTCGAGGGACTCTTTAAAAATCTGGTGCACCTTTGACAAAAATACTTTTATTTTCAAGAAAAGTCCGGAAAAATCCCTAAAATTCTTATTGCTTTAAGAAATCTCGTACGCGTTTTCGGAACAGTGATACACCCCTCGACTGTGTAAATTCACTAAAAAATATCTTTATCGTACTGTCCCCAGAAATCACCCATACGGAAGATACTGATACTTTTTAAAGGCAAAATTGCAGTCATTTGACTCTATCTTTGTTCTTAGGGCTTGAAAAGACTCCGTGAGCAAGCAGGTTTCGCCTTGTTTGTAAACGAGATTGCTGTCATGATGAGACGAAATAATCCAGACGTCCTGGATGAGGAGATCCAGAAAGTTTCTATCATTGAGGTTTGTTTTTGTTATTGTAAAGAATTTTAAAGGGAATGTAAGCGTATAAAAGTGGCTCAAGCCACTTGCGATCAGATTCTAGCCTATCAGATACCAGTATTTCCTGTTGACGTAGATCAGTTACCCAAATATGGAGCGGCACGTGTCATAACCTACTGTCTTTGCCCGGCTATTTTTATCAAGGGCTTATATATGCCTAGATTCCCTTTAAGAAATCACTACGCTCGAGTTCGGAATAGACGTCCCAAACTTTCTGCAAAAAATTGACCCAGGACAGGGCATTCTTATTCTGGACCCCTTTTATTGATGTGAGATTCTTCAAATTTGAAACATGTGAAATCTTCTTTCCTGCAAGTTGATTCGAACTGTGTTTCTCTATGGTTACTTGTTTTAATCAGTGTTCTGTGTGTAAAAGCACTAGTGTGACCCCTGCAGACCCCTTTTGTATTAGGATCTGAAAAATTTTCCACCCAGTCCGTTTTATTCCAGACTATTTCAGAGTCGATGCCCGGGGGGGGGGGGTACTTGACTAGGTTTTGGTCGGGGACGTGCCATCGAAGCTTCAAAAACATACCCGTTCCTTATACCATTTTTCCGAAAAACAATAACCAACCTTATACCAATATTCCGAAAATGTATATCCGACGTTATACTTTTATCAAAACCGCGAAAATTTATACTGTTCCTTTACCAAAATCGTGAAAATCGATACCCTTCCCGATGGCACGCTACCCAGAATATGTGTAGCGCCCCCCCCCCCCCCCCCCCCCC